>CAJNJA010009599.1:0-14701 GCA_905231915.1 Symbiodinium necroappetens | reverse complement strand
CCATTTTCCTCCTCCTCCTCCTCCTCGTGTTTCGCGTGAGTGGCATTATTGCTGTCGCGGCGCAGAAGGCCCTGGCCAGCTCTTTGCATGGAGCTCCCCCTCGACACCGTCGCATCTGCCGCCGGCGAGCCGGCTGTGCATGAGGTCCTGCAAGACGGATGCTGGCTCCACGCCCTTGCCCCTTGGGATCGCGCTCGTACCGGCAGGAAAAAGTGTGCGTCAAAAAAAGGTTGCTCACTTGACTTGCGCTTTTTTTTGGCGCACATCGCAGATACGGCGGTTTGGTTGACCGTTCAACAGTGTATGGCAACACTAGTTAGGGTTGAAGCTGTTAGGTGTTCCGGCCCCGAGCAATGCACGTTTAACCAAAAGTTTGGGTTTTGGTTATGTCAAGATTCAGGATTGGGCTTTAGGGCTTCGGCTATTGGAAAGATCGCCTGCTTTCAGAATAGGTGTTCATACAGATAATTGTGGTTCTTTGTTGTTGTCGCGATATTAGCGTATGCTCATGCACTTGTAGCAACTGTCGGAACAAACGGCTGTTTGCCACAACTTTGGCTCGAAAAGGTTATGGTCGAAGCACATGTGGGTGAATTGGGTGCAAATGAAACTGATAGACGGGCTTGCTTTGATGGTCGTCGCGGTAGTATTGTTTTACAGAACAAGCGAATATTTTTTACAACGAGTATGCACGACTCGTGACTTGCACAGTCCCACGTGGCAGCAGAATCATTGGATGGCCTCGTTCTACTCCGGCAATGCTGCTTCTCGATCGAATCAATCATCACGGCGCTAGCGCAGGGCCAGCAGCACGCCACCACCCACGTTCGATGTCAGAATCAACAAGGAGATAACGGGACTTGATTCTGGAGTTGCCGTGCTGGCGTTTGTTCAGTAGCGATGGGCAGAACTGGAAGAAGCTCATCTGGTGACTGCGTTGCACCGCATGGCCAAGATTCGCGATGGTTCAGGTCTTGTGGACCACAACATATTTCGTCAGGTTGTTGGGTTCGTGCATGATCGAGTGCGAGTGGGCAGCACACCACGGCACATAGCCAACACGATTTGGAGATGCGCCCGGTTGGCCCACAAGTCGACGCCTTTGATTGAGGACGGGTTGTTGGCAGTTATGGTACCCGATGCAGCGACGCTTTTTTGCCCATGAGTCTGATCCAACAGGATGCCGGCCGAGTTGTCATCGCGCGACTGGGCGAGCTCAAGCCACAAGAGCTGGCCAGCACCGTGTGGGGGCAGGTCCGCTGCGTTTTTCACAATTGCTGTCACGATCTTTTTTTCTGATTATTAAGCAAGCTTGCACCAGCAACGCAGGCTTCATCGCAGCATCGTGGTGAAACTTCGAGTATGGCAACTGCAGGCCAAGCTGTTCAACGCCTGCCAGGCAGAGTGTTTCGATGCAAAGGTCATGAAGTTCCATTTGTCGTGAATGCTTGGCGTCCGGCCTTGTCCGTTCCTTGCAAATCGCATGTCCGGGCTCATATTTCTGAAATTTAACGTTGGCCCTGCGAGAGGCTCTGATCCGCAAGGCATTTCTGGCATGGCGTGGGCTTCGGCACAGTTGCGATTGGCCGACGCACCTTATTCTGATGCTGCGTCTCATGCTGTCCATGCCCGCAGCACAGAATCAGGCCTGAGCCACTTTAAGTTTGATTGTGACCACTCCGGTTCTCGCTTCTTGCACTTGCTGAAAGGAGCCCAAGAGATTTCCAACATCATTCGGGCTTGTGGCAAATCGCGGTACCAGCAGCCGTCGTCAGCATAGTCTTTGGGTGCGCGTGCGCTACAAATCACGGACGAGTTCATCAGTGGGTGTCTCAGACATCAGTCAACCATAGTCAGCCTACAATCGTTTGAGTCCGCAGTGCATGGCATCAGAAGGATGTATTGCTTGCACTTGATTTGTCCTTATCTCCTTGGTTACATAGGTCATGAGACATGATCAGCACTGAACGTTGTCAGAGCTGTTTCATAGTGCAGTGAGTGTGCATGCCGAAAAGGTCAGCATGCATCCAACATTATGTGGTCGCCAGCCCGTCTCGATTGCCGCCACGCTCCACTGGTGCCTGGGTTGACGCCATGTGGTGCGAGCTGCAGTGCAAGGATGAACATGCAAGACTGATGTGGCTGCCTCAGGTTGCGGCAATGTCGGAGTACGCCATGAGAAACATCACGGTCTTAAGCGCGCAGGCCGTAGCATACATGCACGACGCAATAACAGCTATTGCTTACTTTCGGAAGTTTGGGCAAGGATCTATGCATTACAGCTTGGTCAACGGCCGCATTGGAATTGCGCGGCTGGATGTCCCAGCCTGAGACGCTTGTGCGAGGTCGTCAGTGACACAGTCCGGCATGCACGTGTTCAGCTGGCTGCCCGAGGCTTTTGGATGCGGCTGCTTCAGAGGTCCTTCCCAAGCTGAAGGCCTGTTTGAAGCTAATCAAGACCTGAAGGCAGGTTCCTAAAGAATACGCTTGAAAAGCAAGGCTTGTGGAGCCCAGGGTATTGCCAACCTGATCTGGTCTTGCGGCACGCTGCCCGGGACCTTGGAGCTAGCATCAGTTTAGAAGTCCCTCGTTGATGTGGTAGGGTTTGCCTGCCAGGCTTTGGTTCCATTAGCCCTTGACTGATGCGATTGCATTCAGAGGCGCGGTCATGAGCTACCTCATGTGATAACTCCGGGAGCACTCCTTAGCCGACTAAAAATGCAGTCTCTGGGCTTCTCATGCCCGAGAGCAAGGCTCACCAAATGAAACGGATGGGTGTTGTGCACTGAGCCTGAGCCGTTGCTATTTTGGCCGCAATCCTTTCGTGCTACTCGTCGTGTCGTAGCTGTGTAGCATTGCTGACTGCCGATCGTGAGCTGCCTACCTACCGCTGTGTCCCAACATGGTCTTTTAATGCTTCTCTTTCTGACTTAGAGCTCTTGTTTGCCAGGTCTGGAGACGTGCCTGCAACTGCCGGCCTCGTCGGGGTCGTCGGGTGGGAGTTCTAGGAACACACCCAAGCCGCAGGAGCAGGCCGGGAAGGCTTTGCCGGGCCCGCATTCCAGCAGAGCTGACGGTGTCTTCGTTGTGCAGGCCAACGCTGCATGGAGCCTTACCAGGCCGAGCCTATATGTCTTACATCCCGGGTCCCGAGTTTAGCAGCCTCCTGCGCATACCCAGTAGTCGGTCATGCACCTTGGCGTTTGGCCAATTTTGCACAAAGGAGGGCAATCATGTTGATGGTTTTTTCTTGCTTGGGATATAGGGCTGCTCACCAACAACCAACTGTATTGCCCCTTGCCACTTGCACCCCTGCTAGTCTAGTCTTGTCCGGGCTTGTGAGGTGGTCGGGTGCCTTCTTGCGTATGGCAGATTTGCACAGCACTTGCAGGTTGACTACTCGTTTTTGTTTGAGTGCATCGGAAGTACAGGGTCGCGCCGAGGGCAAATCAACAAAGCTAGAAGGAAAGAGCAGCCGAAACTTTTGACAGAACTGATGATGTCAATGATTCGTGCATGGCGGCAAATGTTTTGAAACGTTCGGATGTGCGTTGCGCAAATGCAGGGCTCGGACTGTGAGCTTGTGCGTCTTCTGCCGAGCATCTAGCTTTGATGTCAAGGCTTTCCGCATACTCGGAGCCGTTGTTGGCGGCAGTTGCAGCATCCTTCATTGCAGGACCCGATGTCTTGGAGGGCGTCATAAACACCATGGCAAGCTGCAGCCACAGCTACGTGTAGCTTTCATGACTTGCAGGACTGCCGATGGCATCGCCGCAGGACTGCTTCTGGGAAGCGTGGTAGGTGGGGACACCTGCATCGCCATAGGGCACGGCCAGGATATTTCAAGCACGGCCCGGTCCTTCGGCAAGCAGGGCCTTGCAGGCCTGCTGTCTGTCGTGTTCCAAGTCTTGGATCCCCGTGAAAGAGGTCAGACACGTTCTGCTTTGCCCGTTCTTCATTTTTCTGTTCGTGTTCGGGTCAACATGTTTTACTTGAGGTTATCCGAAGCTGAGGTTATGTTTATAGTTTGCTTCGAAATGACCACGACCAGAGGTGCACCACTTTTTGCTGCTGCCGCCACCACAGTCATGGAGCGAGTGGGCCAATCTGGTCCCCAGGACCTTGCGGAGAGGTGATGTGAACATGTGTACATAGACTCTGGATAATAAGGCCAAGGGCCTCCAAGACGATGTTCTCCTATATAGGATGCCTTCCCACTCTCTCGCTCTCTGTCTCTCCCTCCCTCTCTGTCTTCCCTTCGTCCTTTGGATGTTTGTCATCTCGTAACGATCATGCCATCTTGCAGAGCTTGTTGCTTATCTCAACCAGTGGCACACGGCACGGAGCTGTCTGCCTCGACTGTTCTCACGATTTGCCATCCAGACTTTCTTAAGAGACAGTGGGTGCTGCCACGGAGGAGCTTTCCAACAGCGTGTGGACCTTTGCCACTGCCAGCATAGCTGCTGAGATGCTTTTTTTGTCGATAGCAGAGGCCGGTTTCAGTGTTGTGTTTTGCAGCTTTCGGCATCATTGTCACGGGCGTTTGTGACAGGCTGCCATCCCCAAGCTGCACACGTGGCGCCCGCAGGACAGCAACAGCTTTACTCTCCTTGTTTGTGGCCTGTTTCGCGCCATGGTGCTTCACTGCGTGGCATGAAGGAACTGGCGAACACCGTTTGAACACTTGCACGCCCTGTCTCGCTGCATGAACAACTCATGAGCGGCATTGCGGAACGACTGCTTGTGCTCAGGCGGCTTACTGCTGCTTTCGTGCTTACTGTATTTCTTTGGTACAGTTGCTGCTGGGAGGGATGCTTCCGAGATGCCACAGCAGACCAACCCCTCTACGGTTCAGGACGGGATGTTGAGAGGAGTTTGGCCTTGGAAGACGCCACAGATGTCGGTCGCAGGAGGTGGTCAACATCGCACGGGCCTATGCACAGGCAAGGTTTAGGTATGCATCTGCAACAGGGTCGAGTCGTTTGCGCTATTTCTGTAAGCAGGCGTCTTTCGTCCATGCGAAGCTCCTGGATTCGACTGGGCAAGAAGCCATCGTCCAAAGCCGTGCCTGCGATGATATTCATTCCTGCTGCTCAGAAAAGCATGGCACAACATCACACGCGGACATACCTTCTGGTTCTCCCTGAGAGGCGAGTGGCCTCCACGAGATTTGGCAAACAGGGTGCAGGCCGAAGCTCTTGTGCCGTCGCATGCGGCGAAGACATTGTTTCGCAGGCTCGGGCAAAGATGGTATTGATTGACTATCCACTGACATCGGCAGCCTCTGCTGCATCGCTGGCGCAGATACACCGAATGAATCAGCAGGAGAATGGCAAAGACATGTTCAACCCACCACTCGCAGCATGCTAGTTGTCGCATGGAGCTGAAGTTGAGCTGCGCAGGACCTGTCGAACAGTTTCTGGTCGTTCGGCCAGCTCGAGACACAGGCGCGTCTCAAATGTCAAAACTGCTTGCGCGGATGTCTTGTTCCCCGCTGTTATCTTCACACACGTCAGGATGTGGCATTAATCTGCGCTGCTGCGGGGCGGGTGCTTCCAATGCTGAGTTCTGCTCGGCCGAGTTCAGATGCCTTGTCCTCAGTCGGTCGTCTAAAGCCAACTTTTTCAGAGAGTCGACGCGCAGGTCGCACGAGACCTGGCGCTTTTGGCACGGTCTTTGGCGAAGCCCGGAGCTCCGGAGCTTCTGCGCTTCGGCTTGGGGCTCTTTGGGCCATGTGCTGCAAGGTCGGACTTGGCGAGTCCACGTTTAATGTCGGCAGCTGCCGACCAGAGCCTCAAGCAGATCGAAGCGAGAGCCTGCGGTCCACAGGCAGGGGGGGGGCGGCGGGTGGGAGTGAGGCATCTACGGCTTACCCGTCCTACCGTGGCGAGGTTGCCTTTTCATTTTGGGGACGGAGCTATCCTCTCTTCATGCTGCAGGTTTCTTCCGAAGCACTCTAAGGCGACTCTAAGGCATTCGAAGGCATTCTATATCCTTACGGGTGTAGAGCAGAGCCTGGGCCTGGGTGTTTCCGACGTCCGAGCCATGCCTGCTGGGCACTCCTGTTTAAGGTTTACGTTTTGCAACAAGCGGTTTTTGCATCTGCATCTCATCATGCTGATGATGCTGATATTGATGCAGATCCACCCTGGAGCCACGAAGCACGACTGGCGTGGATAAATTGCGATGACGAGGCATAGTCCAAGTTGGCCAAAAGCGCGATAATGATGATGACGATGATAATCACACATGGCGATGACGGTGGTGTTGATGACGGTGATAATGACGCATGATGACAGCGATGACGATCACGATGGCGATGATGATGATGATGATGATGATGTGCATTCTCCCTCCGTTCTTGCACGAAAGGCACTGGCGAACACAGCTTGGGCGTTTGCGACCTGCGCCCACCGGCATGAGTGGCTTGGCAGGGAGGACAGCTCGGGCTTGTCAGTTGGATCCTGAGAAGCTGGATCCCCAAGGCCTCCATTCGAGGCCGTCGCAAGGCTTCCCGGATTCCAGCGCGTGAGCTCTGAGACTCGTGGTAGTGGCTATTTTCACAAGCTATACCATCGACCTCCTTGTATGCAGGCTCAGTCTTGAGACTATCTCCGAGTCCGATCAGCAGGAGTGGGAGCATGGGAGCGCAAGGGACACATTGTTTCCCACATTACGAGCATCATTGCACTAGGTCTTGTTTGGCTGAGGAGCTTACCAATGCAGCGTGGGCTTCCGCCGAAGTCCGTTTCAGGAGTTCGGGTTTCACCGAAGAGAGGCACGCGGGCGGACAGCAAGCGACCACTTGCCAAACCATGCAGCATGTTTCAGAAGCAAGAGGACCCATGCAACCGGAATCGGATCCTGTAGAAAAAGGACCCCGTATTCAATCAATTACCCGAAATCTTCTGAACCCCCATGGGTTATTTCGCATCGCGGGAGAAGTTGGGCGGCAGCAGCACTGTCCACCAGATTCCACAAGCAAAACATGTCTTGCTTTCACCTGATGCTAGTTGATCCTTGTTCGAGTAGTGCCACGTTTCAGCTTCAACCTCCTCTCGGCTGCCGACATGCAGATGAGTCAGGAGGAGGCATCGGACTGCAAGGGCTATTGTCGCTTTCTCTAGCTTCCTGTGGCTCTCGTCCATTGCGGGATTCAGCAGGTTGTTGGCATGCTAGTTGTGAGATACTGTCATTTCGTGGTGCAGCTGCAGGCGGCACGCGGCGGATATGCCATGGCTTGGGCGCAGGCAGCGTTTCTATGCAAGTTGCCGGTGCTCGAGTCGTGCGACTTGTGCCTCCCCTCAGTGACATGACAGGATCGCCATGGCCGTCCTGACCTCACACGTTCGCTGGTGCTGAGGTTCGTAGTATCCTGGCAAGGCATATACAAGATTTTGAAGGTAAGGCTGTTGTGAGGATCTGTCGTTCTGAAAACCGCAGGTCCCAGAAACAAAGGCGATGATAGTTGATGAGCAGCAGCAAGAGCGACCAGGAACCTTTAAGTTCACGTAGCTTCCGCGTCTCAGAAGAGGAGTTCGTGGCTGAGAGTTTCAGAACCATGCGAACGACTCAGATCTTCATCTTGAAAGATGATCCAAGGCAGGGGAGAGATGCCACAGTCTCGCGTGGGGACTGGTTATTCAGGACGAGGCCTGGCGAGGGAGGTACTTGTACCTTATTCATGCAATCCGGAAGCCACTATTTAGGGCTTGGAAAGCATGTACGCGTGCTTCTGTTCCTTGCAGGAATGGCGGCACCATGCCCCGCGCAACGGTGCAGCAGCCACACTGGAGGCCAAGACTTGTGGTGGTCGTTCAGTTCTCCAAAGAGGGCCAAGGGGCCGGGGTAAACGACTGTGTCCGGCCCAATGCCGGGTCTAGCAGGCTAGTCCCACCCTCGGGTGGGCAGGGGGCGGTTGACTAGGGCTTCCTCTATGATGCACGGAATTGCGGCTTCCTTCTGCCTGCTGCTCTTGCAAAGCTCGAAAGACAACGGCCGCGAAACCCATCTCCCTTGACTTTGCACCCACAGTTGAAGCAAGTCTTTTGGGTGACGCAGGAGGTAAATCAGAAATCATATTCAACATACTCCAAGCTGCGCTTGCACGAAGCCAGCAACTGCATGCTCTGCATCCAGCCAGGCCATGGCGCGCAACGAGTTCGGTGGACACTGAGGGGCCAAGCGGCTCCCCGTGCTTAGTGGGTCACGAGGGGCCCTGGAGTGCTGCTTTTTGGTTGAGCATTGGGCTAGTGAGTTTGCCATCACGGCATTTATCGGGATTGATGTGTATTCCATGTCGGTTTGGGAGAGAGACTCACATCACATGGTTTCACTCGCTCAGTCCGACTGTACCGTCGTAGCATGCGAAAATGCAATGCACGTCGAGACGCTGCCATGAAGAAGGCAATGCTTGGTCAAGGAACCCTAGTTGAGCCCCAGACCCTAAACTTAAGAGCCCTAAACCCAAAGTCCTAAACTTCAGAAGTTTTCAAAACTAAAGCTGGAACCCGGTTGGGTTCTGCAGCCGCTTCGGCTTCCGAAGATGGCGAGGTAGACACAAACTCGCTGGCGGACCGAACCTCAGAAAGTCAGGTCTGATCTGCACTCCTTCAGCCGGTGACCAGACGGACCATAAAGATGTGCAAGCGGTATTGTCTACCTTGACATTGCATCCTTTGTTTTGGGTCCGCCTAGGAATCCCACTCGGGTTAGGGGATTCTACAAAGTCTCCCGTGTTGCGGCACGCCGGCAGTGTCCGTGCCGGCAGGTTTGTCGACTTTGGCACATCAGACAAGCAAGAATTCTATGGCGCAGCCGCCAACTGATGCGTGTGCCACGGCTTTTCCTCCATTGGGTCTCGTGTACCCTCGAAGTGTCTCTAGTTACCTTCAGAACTGTTTTTGCTCGCTGCCTCACTAAACCTTGAACCTCTATCCTGACCCTAACCGTGCTCGAACACAACGTGGAAGCAAATACATGCTCTAGTTACTAGAGTCTAGTAGCATGCTTTCAGTTGAGAGCTTGACAGCTGCAATACACCTGCGGTGATCACCAGCCTTTTGAGAGCGGGGGACTGACGTGACAGCAGAGCAAGAAGGTCTTCCGGCGATGTCCCACCGGGCTGGCACAGGGGATGCTCCGATCCCTGGGCTTGTCACGTCGAGCTGGGGGCTCAGAGGCAGAGAGGACCTCGAGACCTCGATCATCAGTGGCATGTTGGTGATAGGACGAAATCCGGCCTACAAGCAGAGGCTGCAGAAGCAGAAGGTGCTAGGGTGGGCACAAGAGAGCGTAGGGGTTTGACGTAGCGCGGCTCGGGGCGAAGCTTCGCAGGAGGCAGAAGCAGCAGCGGAAGCAGCTCGCAGGGCTGAGATTGCCAAACTCAAAGCTGCAAAGCAGCCTCCTCCCCGGCCTGCTTGAGACAGTAAGCTACCGAGCTTCCGAAGTGCTGAAGCTTCTCTTTGAGGCTCCAGAGAAGCCGACAGCAGAGAAGGCAGGGCAAGAGTTGCGGCGGGGAGTCATTTGGGGAAAAAAGAGCCGGAGTGCGCGAGAGCTTCGGTGGGTGCGAGTGCGAGCTCGCAGCGCCGACCGAGCGCTCTGACTGCGAGGTCGCCGAGCCCTCGCTCCGAGGAGCGCCAGCGCGAGCCTCGCGAGGGCTCCCAGGAGCGGCGTCGTCGGGTGCTCAGGGAGAGACGAGTGACGCAAAGCGGCCATGGCCCTTTTGGGCGACGTCTTCTTTTTCCACTGCATGGATGAAGGGTGTTTGGGATGAAGGGGTTATATTTTGCGAGTCGCTGCCGCAGTTCGGGAGAAGAAGGAGGCTGATGCCAAAGCAGAGAAGGTGGTGAAGGATGCGGAGGCCAGCGGCATCCAGCGGCATCCAGCGGCATCCAGTGGCCAGTGGACTCCGTCGTGTCCCGTGTTCCCATGCTAGGCCCTGGGGTGCAAGGGGATTGGTGGAGTGATGTTGAGTTGAGCTCAAGGCATCCAGGGCTTAAGTACCAATGCCTGCCTCTGCGAGCAGAAACACTGCACGATCCGCGAGAGTCCTGTTTAACTAGAGGCTTTCAGGCTAAGGTCACTAAGGGTTTCCTGGACGTCCTTGGGGATGGTCGACGTTCAGAGACGTTTGGAGAGGAGAAGCGAAGGAAAGAGGCGGAGGAGGCAGAAGCCCGCGCTGCTCTCAGGGCCGAGCCTCCTGCGCTGCTACTTATGCCGTGTCGGCTTTGGGAGCACGCAGCAGGCAAACGGTGGGCTGAGCAGGAAGCGAAGTGGGCCAGAGTCTGAGTGTTCGGTTGTTCGGCTCATCTCACCATGAAGCTCTTGTTGGAGGCAGAGGAACGCCGACAGCGCGAGGAGCAAAAGCGGCAGGAGGAGGAGCGCAAGGCCGACCGCCTCCCCGAAAGAGCCAGAAAGGAGGGGTTGGGCCGTTGGGCCGAGCGCGGCGGCGAGTGCTTTCCAGGCCGCGCGCCAGCAGAAGCTAAAAGGAGCCCGGGCCTCAACGAGCTTCGGTCGCCTTTGAAGGCGTCAGCAGCGCTTGCGGTGCGGGTGGCAGGCTTTTGCCATGGCAGACGACGAGGACGATGACGAGGAGTGCAGACTCCTTCATTTTGTATTGCGGTTTGAATCTCTTCGTCACGGTTCTCCTTGCAGGATCATCGAAACAGAAAGTTGGCTGAAAAGCAGAAGACCAGGTCGACGCTTGGCAGCAGCTCGTGGCCGGAGCACTCCGTCGGATTCGGCAGGTCAGTGCCAAAGTTGGCAGAGAGCTCAGTTCGGTTTTTGACAGCGGCCGCAAGTCGTAATGATTTCTGAGAGCGCGAGGCAGTGGCGGTCTCTGCTTCGCCCGGTCGGCCCCTGAAAGAGATGCACGTTCGTCCGAGCAGTGCCAAGCAGAAGAGGTTCTTGTGATGGTTTCGCCCTGTCGGCTCGCCTCTGCCTTCGACTCCTAGAACAAGGCAGAGCTTATACACTTACTGCTGTTTTTTCGAGGTCCAGCTGCTCCGGCTGGAAAATCACGAAAGGCGCGCACGCGCGCGTTTCTGGCATCTGTCTTGAAGCGGCTTTTAAGCGCCGCTTCTGACAGCGTCTGCTCGTGGGCTGGCAAGGTCTCGCCCGACTCGAAGGCCTGGGCTCGGGCCGTGCATTTTGGGCGGTACCCTTTTTTTTTGGTGTCGTTGAGTCCTCTGAGTTCTTAGCCCCTCGTTTTCCCTCTCGCTGCAGGATCCCATAAGCCTCCGAGCTGCCTTAGCAGACCCTTCCGTGCGGCCTGCTCGTGTTTCTCGGAGACAAAAGGCTTTCCTCGCGCATGCGCAGATGTGCCAGGGGCCCCGTGTTCACTCCCCAGGAGAGGTGGTCTGGCACCAAGCGGTGGTTACCAAAAGCCACCAACTTTTCCAGCAAAAGCCCTAAACCCGAAACCCCTCGCCTAGGCATGTCCGAGAGTGAGTGCTGAAACCCGAAACCCCTAAACCCTCAACCCTAAATTTGTGAACCCTCAGGCGGAGCATTTTCGCCGCCTCTCGGAGATGAAGAGGAGGCCCAAGTCGACTGCTTCGTCGCTTCTTCAAAAGCGTGCTGTATCCGGGACCCAAAACGGACCCCAATTTAGGGAACTACATGTCGCAGTAAAAGGTACCGAAGAGCTGAATTTGGGGGTCCTTCGTCCGCGTCCGCCCGGCGACGCACGCCTTCGAGGCCTGGCATGCAGAAAAAGCCACTCACGGCGCATAAGCGGTGGGTGAGATCAGTGCCTCTCAATGCGCAGGTCCCGGTCTCGCGACAAGTACGACTCGGCTGCACACTCGGTGCAGGCTCTGTGACCTGCGACCTGTGATACAAGGCGTCCCATCATTCGTGAAGCTGAAATCCGGTGTTGCGCAGATCGCGGTAAGGCCTTGGTCAAGTTTTCCTCACCCTGCTAAAACCCGCCCGAAACCTCCCGGCACCATCCTCGGGACTTCGTCCCTCCGAGGTTTGGATCAAACCAGGCGCTCCAGGAAGCGAGGCCAAAGGGAGCCGCCGGGATCGCTGGGGGCTTAGCTTCGATGGAGGACGGTCAGTTTCTTTCTGCGCGTCTCTGTGTGTGTTTGCATAGAAAAGACTTGCGCATGGACAGGATTCGGTTCCAATTTGTGATTTCTGGTCCATCTGGGTTGTGGTTGTTGGTCGTTGTTTGTTGTTTG
Organism: Symbiodinium necroappetens; assembly: GCA_905231915.1. Taxonomy (NCBI): domain Eukaryota; class Dinophyceae; order Suessiales; family Symbiodiniaceae; genus Symbiodinium; species Symbiodinium necroappetens. Next base: position 2,513 of record CAJNJA010009599.1, on the reverse strand, counting down.
TTGTTTGTTTTTTGTTGTTTTCCTGTCGGGTTTTGTTGCATGTCACCTGCTGCGCGTTGTTTGTTTTGTTTGTCTATCTGTTTGTCTGTTTGTTTGGTTGGTTGGCTGGTTGGATGTGTGTGTGCGTGCGTGTGTGTCATATTTTATTTTATTTTTGTTTGGTTGTTGTTGTTGTTGTCGTCGCGGAGTGGGTCGTGCAGCTAAGGCTAGTTCCGTGCAGCCAGTGGACTTGTGTTTGAGAGCTCCGGTGCACAAGTCGCATGAAGGTGTACAGCTGCGAGGCATTTGTTGATCAGAAGTTGCATGTGCAAGTGCTGCTAAGACAGAGCTGCAAAGCAATCTGGCCTCAAGGCCCTTAGCCTCGCATACACGCTGCCTTTATCTTTCTGCACATCAACTCTCAAACCTGGTTCAACAAGAGCTGAGCCATCGATGTCATACAGAGGCTTACACCTTTAAAGCTAGGACCCACTGCCCCCTCGGAAGATGTTTCACTGTCCGCATGCCAGCGTCTTTGCGAGCCGACATCCGATAGTCGGAGATGCAATCATTGCCACCGAAGAGGGAGCACCCCAAACTACAAAGCCCACAGATTCGACGAATCGACCCGACTGGCTGGGATGCAACCAGAAGACGCCCATGCGGAGTGCGGTGCCATTTCGCTCGCAGTGGGAAGAAAAGGTGTCTATGGCGTCGCGAGGATGGATGGACTCTTGCAGTGCAGCCCAAAACCTTGAACCTTAAGCAGAAGCGAACTCTTGGCATGGGTTTTGCCGCAGATGTTCTGGCACAAGCTACTGGCTGCTATGGCCGAGGTTGTTTTCCTTGTCCTGAGGCCAGTAGGTGCACTGGGATGAAGGCCGGGCAGCCGTTTGCGGCAGTACCATGCTGGAAGCTTGAAACGGAAGCCGGAAGGATCCGAAATATGAAGTTGAATTGATGTCCAGGGTAATGAAGAACCGCAAGATGCGACCGTTGCTAGGCGGATCCTCCAAAAAATGCAGCCCTGCGCTTGTTCGTGTGAGCTTGTTATTGAACGTGGCAAAAGCAGGGATAACGGAAGTCCTGCTAAGGCTCCAGTGGCAACAGCCACGGAGGAGCGCGATGGCGAGACATGGTCCGAACATTAGGGTGTTCGGGTTTAAGTTCTAGAGTTAGGTGTAAGAAGGGTTCGTATGTTGTGCTTCGTCTGTTTCTGCGTCTTGCTCGTTAGCGTTTTTGTTGTCATTCCTTCCTTGCAGGCCGTTATTACGGGTGACATTGTAGAAATAGATGCTGAAGCCAAGGACCAGGCCAACTCCAGTTCATCGTCAAGCAGTTGGGGAAGGATCGGACTTGCTCAATTGATTGTGCGACAGAAGGAGGGGGAGAGATCTTCATGCACTTTCCTCGCAAGGCTCAAGATGCCTGAATGCCTGATGGCAGCTATGCCGCAGGCGTAGGTTGTCTCGTTGCCGGAAATGAATGCTGCTGATGGCACGTGGCACCTACGGCGGGTAATCATCCGCTACAGCGAGACGGGTGGAAGCAGCTTGGGCACTCGCTTCTACCTGCGCCATCTGCTGCCGACTTGGAAGGAGCGCAATCCCCAAGTGGTAGTCGTGACAGAGCATTCGAAGCTGGACCATCCGGAGCTCCTCGCTGAATGGGCAAGCGGTGAGAAGTTCGAGATTTCGCTACGAAAGATGAGGCCCAGACAAATCGAGGACTTGCTGAATTTGCAGAGAAACTCTGAGTCACCAAATCTTTATCTCAGGCATGGGGGGCCGCGGGTTTGGACGGAGCGTCGGAGTGTGCAAGGCCTCTGGCAGCCCTCCCCCGAAGCCATGTTCAAGGCCCTGAAGTTCGCTCGTGAATCTTCTTGGCTTGGTCGGAAGCACCAAGATCTCAAGTATTCCTCGCAGACGCTCAAGCTTTGCCAGCAGCACCTCCTGGAAAGAAAGGGGAGATGGGGGGACCAAGCCCTACACCCCAGAGGCTTCGACCGCCACGTCCTGGAGGATGTTTTGAATCGGCCCTTCATCGATTCGGAGTAGTTTATGTCTCACCTCCGTCGCCAGAAGATAGCCGTCTCCCCATGAAGTCCGATGCGATCCGCCCCAGAAAGAGTTGCACAGGGTCTTGCCACCGTCCCTCCGCTTTCAAGACTGCCGTGCTTCCTCGGATGGTCGCCTGAGGACCCCACGGAGCAAACTGGAGTCGCGGGGTCTGCTGTTGAGACGAGTGGAAGTGGGAACTCAAGGCTTGGTCTCTTTCCACGCCTGTGGGCGACTGTGCCGGTCTTCGAACTCCATAGCTTCACAGTGCCTCTTGTGCTCAGACTTCATGTCATACAGTGCCAAAGCAAAACATAGCATGGCTGAACATATCCGCTCTTCCTCGTTTCACTCAGGGCTGTGACATGCGAAATTCCTTCTCTTTGCTTTGCATGATCATGCCATAATATCTTGCAGTCGGCAGCACTGTAGCGCTATGTATTGTCCGGGTATATGCTCTCTCTCTCTCTCTCTCTC
>CAJNJA010009598.1:21342-41098 GCA_905231915.1 Symbiodinium necroappetens | reverse complement strand
GGATTAGGGCTTAGGGTTTAAGGATTAGGGCTTAGAGTTTAGGGTTTAGGGTTTAGGGTTTCTAGGGTTTAGAGTTTAGGGTGTAGTCTCCTCTGGCCCGAGTCAGTCAGGAGTTGAAAGGGTTAGTTGGGGGCTCTTTTTGATAAGGGTTCTGTACGGGTTTAGGGTGTTTTTGTCCAGAAGCGATTGAACGGAAGTTGGCTTTTCGCGCTTGGGCTTTAAAGGATTTGGAGTCTGAGGCACTAGGATTTAAAAGCTAGTCTAGGCTTGGGAAGCTAAGGTGGGGGATTTTAGGCTTCGGGTTTAGGGTTTAGTTTAAGGTTTCTGGCTTCAGGTTGAGTAAGGTGCAGGGTGCAACAGTTTGTCCAATTGGGACATCCTGCTGCTAGTGTATACGGCATAGGGCCTCGGGCTGCAACCGCAAAGCGCAAGCTTTTCGATTCCTCAATGCTAAACCTCCAGCCACCAGGTGCTTACTTACTGAAACGGCTCGAACCCCCGAACCCCCAAGCCCTAACCCTATAGTACCCTAGATCCCAAGCACGTCATAAACCCAGGCTTCTATGGTACGCCCGCATTAGGACCCAGGCTAGCTTGTCGGCTGCTGTCCGCAGCTCTCGGTTCTGAATCGCGAACCCGACACCGCCTTATAGTGACCACATATCAGCGAGAAGGCAAGATCTTGCTGCACATCATCTGGGATGAAGAGCTTGAATATTGTTAGGTAAACCTTCCGATTCCGAAGAGGCACGCACAGGAGATCGAGATCGGTCAGGACCAGAAATACCAGGAGCAGCCGTATCCAGAACGGGCTCCAATTCTTCCTACAATTTTAAATTTGTTGATGATTTACATAGGGCATAGGGAAACCATATTGACAGAACTCTACACAGGTGGGTTCCTTAGGGGTAACCTTATGGTGAGCTTAAAGTAACCTTACGGTAACCTTATATGGGAACCTTATATGGTAAGCTTAGAATCAGTACCCCTGAACACACATCCTAAGACCCTAGGGTCAGGGTTCTTCGTGCAGAAGGTCTGCTTAGCCTGGGTTTAGGGTTTCGGCTTTTATGGTTTAGGGTTTAGGGTTTATGGTTTAGGGCTTAGAGTTTATGGTTTAGGATTTAGGCCTGTTTAGAACATGCCCAAAAGAACTCACGAAAGGCGGATCCTGCCAGGTTGTGGGCAGGCATGCCCACGACCTGCCCAGAGCTCAAGCGGATGACAAGAATCCCCCACTTCAGGACTGCGTATGGTGAACTTAAGGTTTAGGGTTTAGGGCCAGCAAGTTGGGACATGGAGTTAGGACAATGAGTGATGGGATTCCCTATACTTTACCTTATGGGCGTTCGGATTATGATGTTCCAACTTCCTGGCTTCTCCTTTGCGGGTCTAGAGGGGTTCAGGATTTAGGGTTGGGCTACTGGGTTTTGGAGGTAAGGAAGTTCAGGGTTTAGAGTTTCGCGCTTAGGATTTGGGGTGTAGCACGTTCAGTCTCGGGTTCACGGAGTCCTTAATAGGGCACCCCAAGCCCTAATCCCTAAACCCTAAACTTGCACAAGGGAGCCCCAAACCCTAAGCCTTAAGCCCTACTCCCCAAGCCCTAAACTTACACACGGGATTCTAGCCTACGGAGATCTGGAGCAGGGAGGCAGCCGATGCCTCAGAGTTCCCGGTCAGTTTAAGGCTTAGGGCTCAACCCGAAACTATGCTAAGTAAACCCTAGACCCCAAACTCTAAACCTTAAACCCAAACTCTAAACCCTAAACCCCTAAAGCCTGAAACTCCAACCTACTCCCACACCCTCAATCCTACCCACGACACCCTCAATTCCCAGCTCTTGAATCCTTGACCTTCGCGCACTAGGGCTTAGGGTTTGGAGGTTAAGGTCGCGGGGGTTACGGGTTTAGGGGTTTAGGGGCTTAGGGTTTGGCTTAGGCTTTAGGGGTTAGGGTCTTGGGTTTGGTTTAGGGTTTAGGGGTCAGGGTCTTGGGCTTGGGGTTGAGGGGGTTAGGGTTTGGGGGTTAGGGTCTTGGGTTTAGGGTTTGGTTTAGGGTTTAGGGGTTAGGGTCTTGGGTTTAGGGTTTAGGGGTTAGGGTCGTGGGTTTAGGGCTTGGTTTAGGGTTTAGGGGTTAGGGTCTTGGGTTTAGGGTTTGGTTTAGGGTTTAGGGTTTAGGGGTTAGTGAGGGTCTTGGGTTTAGGGTTTGGTTTAGGGTTTGGTTTAGGATGCTGGGTTTGGGGTTTAGGGTTTTGGATTTAATTAGGGTTTGGTTTAAGGTGCTGGGTTTTAGGATTAGGGGGATTAGGGTTTAGGGTCTTGGGTCTAGTAGGGTTTAATTAGGGTTTGGTTTAGGGTGCTGGGTTTTGGGCTTAGGGATTAGGTTTTGAGTAGTGGAGCATAAGCACATCCCGGCCTCTGGCGACAGCGTCGGCAGCAAGCCCTCCTGTCAAGGACGTATGCCCCTCATCAAAGGGCTTACAGGATGCTACAGATGTCTGCCCTAAACCCTAAACCCTAAACACTAAACCCTAAACCCTAAACCCTAAACCCGGTTTTGTACGGGCTTTGCAAGTGGCTTTCTCTGGCTTTAGCATCTCGGGGTTTGGACCTTCGGCGTTTAGCGTTTGGCCTTTCATTTAGAAGGTCTGCAGTTGGGTTCAGGGTTTAGGGTTTCGGGAGTTGGGTTTAGGGTTTAGGGCCTAGGGTTTAGGGCTTAAGCGGGTTTCGGGTTTAGGGTTCGGGTTTAGGGCGGCTGTAAGCGATTGTAAGCTGACTCTCATTCCCATTTCTGGCAGGAACCCCATTTAGGAACCGAAAGCACATTCTCGAGGATCTTGCCCCCATCACGTCCACGATGCGGTCGCAAAAGCGGGTGTCTGATTTGATGATGTCAAGCACGCAGCGACCCTCTCTGTAGCAAAGGAGGGCGGGGTCAAGATTTCTTGATTCCGCGATGCTCTCTGCAAGATGTCAACAGTATCCACCCCCCCCCCCTCCCTAAACCGAAGCTTTGGGTTCAGGCTTCTGTGCAGAGCTGCGAATACCGGGGGAGGGGGGCTTGAAAGAGGAATAATCGTCTCCTTAAGGTTCCCTTCTTTAACACTGAATATCGTAGAGCCTACCCCAAAAGGCTGCTCCAGAAAATATTAGGCTTAACGCCTTCATGTTGAGGTTTCGTTGGGAATGGCCCTTTTGGGGCACGAGCTGCCTCGGAATTTGAAAACCTAACTCCGAAACCTACCAAACCCGAGTATTTTGTAGATGATTACTATCGACCCGAATTTATGGAGCTTATCGTTGGTAGGTTGAGGCAACTCCCAGCCCTAAACCCTACACATGTCAGAAGCTTCCTTGAACTCGGCAGGGATCCTTGAAAGGATTCTTTGGAGGACGATTAACGGGGCTGGGTCTTTAGGATTTTGGCAGGGCTGTACCACTGCGGGATCAGACTATGGGATTTCTTGATGAAGTGAGAGTCTAGCCTTCTGGAAGCATTCCTCTCAGGAGATCCTAAACCCTAAAACCTAAACCCTATAGGTAGGGCTTGGGGTATATACTGTTGATGAAAACAATCCTGCATTACCTCACGGACCCTAAACAAAAATAATTATGGTATATTCCTTATTATGGGGAATGCAGCATCAACCGTAGTACACTGTACACCCTTTATTCAGGCCGCAATGATAGGACCCGAAACCTGGAAGCACAGCAAACAAGCCGGCGGCACATGTTTGGCTTGGTCGTGACTTTTCCCGCGCTGAAAAGGCTCGATTTTGCAGGCTTTAGGCTTAGGCAGCTCTGAGGTTTAGTCGGTTTAGGGCCAATAGGGTTTAGGGTTTAGGGCCTATCGGGTTTAGGATTTAGGGCCTATAGGGTTTAGGGCTTAGGGCCTGTAGGGTTTAGGGTTTAGGGCTTAGGATTCGGGATAAGGTGCCGGTAGGGTTTCAAGATGTCGGTTTAGGGCTCGGCGGTGGAGGCCAAAGGACCGAGGAGGACAACTTGGATTGGGGGAATCAGGGGGTGTACTTGGAGGAACACGGGGCTTAGTAACTAGGATTATGAAGAAGCTGACTATACCGTCTTCTAACTATCTATTATAGGGTTTCTTGGGCCGGCCATGGCTGAGCATGCACAAAGACAGTATGCACTCGAGCCTGAAAAAAGGGGATTCCTTTAAAGGAGCTCCCGGAGACCCAAAGTATGTCCTACTTGAGTGCATGATGGCGAAGTAAAGAGTCTTAGAAAATGTTAAACCGCATTTTTGAAAAAAAAGCCCTGAAAGGCCTAATCCCCGAGCCCAAAAGATTGAAGCCTGAAGCCCTAAACCTGAGGCCCTTAACCGAAACTCCGCATCCCTGCGTGCACACGACCTAAACCCTAATTCCTAAACCCTTAAGCAGGGGGGCACAACCCTAAACCAGGGGGGCACGGGGGGTTTGGGGGCTGCCGGGGTTTCGGATTTACTAGAGCGGCCCTTCTACTCAGACCATGGGTTCTGCCGGGGTTCTTGTATGATGATAGGACTCCAAAAAGCATGTAGAGTTTAGGGTTTAGGGTTTAGGGTTTAGGGTTTAGGGTTTAGGGTGTAGGGTTTGGGGTGATACGACTATTGCTGAGTAGTTAGGCCTCTATGCTAATGGACTTAGTAATTGGCGCTTAGGGTGTCCAAAGGGTTCCTTGCTTCTGGCGGATGGGATCATGGCGCTCTGCGTTAGTAGGGCAGAACCCCCGTTCTGAAGGCTCAATCCTCCGCGAAAACCTGAAACCATGAACCGTAAACCCTAACCCCTAGACCGAAAATCTATCATCGTACCTGCAAAGCAGAGACTCCTGAACCTCTGAGCTCAATCAAGATACCTTAATTCGTCGACGAACTCGTAATGCCCTGTACAATTTGGGTAGTTCTCTAAAGTAGGGTCCCCTGTTGTGTCCCCCAAAATAGTACGGCACTCTTATTCAAGGGACCTCCACAAGCGACCCTAGTTTAGAGAACTACCCATGTGGGTTAGGGTATATTCCTTACTACAGGGGCCCACAGAGTCCCGAAAAGCGCTGAACCCAATCGCGCTTTTGAAATGGCCACACGCCGCACAGTCCCTCAGGAATCAATCGGGTAATTTTCGAAAACGAGCATAGCCTTCAGAATATACTGAGAACCGTGCTTGAATCATTCCTCACTCTCAGAAGGGACAGAACTACAGAATTATTATTTAGGCTTAAATTAGCGGGACGGGGGAAACTATTCATAAAAGGTACAGAACTACAGAAACATACCGACAGATCTACAGAAAATCAGCGACGCACCTACAGAAAATTACCCAAAAGGGGCAAGATATCCACTGCTAGCGCCAGTGGGCCTTTACAACCTCTGGCCATCGCAGTGCCCGAAGCCTCCAACAGCGCCTGGGGTTTAGGGAACCTGGGCCTGAGTGCTCAAGGTGTAGGGGTTTAATGTTTAGGGCTTTAGGGTTTCGGGTTTAGGGTTTATGGATGTTTAGGGTATAGGGTTGAGGGTTCAAGGTGCAGGGGTTTAATGTTTCGGGTTCAAGGTGTATAGGGGTTGAAGGCTTAGGGCTTAAAACTTTAGGGTTCAGGGTTTAAGGTTTAGGGTTTAGGGCTTACGTTTAGTGTTTAGGGTTTAGGTTATAATGTATAATAGGGTTTAGGGCTTAGGGCTTAACATTTTAGGGTTTAGGGTTTAGGGCTTTAGGGTTCTAGGGTTTAAGGTTTTGGGGTTTAAGGTTTAGGGTTTTAGGGTTTAGGGCTTTAGGGTTTAAGGTTCAGGGTTTAAGGTTTTAGGGTTATAAGGTTTAGGGTCTGGGGTTTAGGTTTCCGGGCATCAGAGGGTTGCGCAGGTTGGGGCGTAAAGAGCTACACAGACTATGGGTATCCAAAAGAGAGCCTACTTTTAACTAACTCCCCAAATCGCATTATCCTAAAGCCATGTCCAACCCTCACAAATCCCTTCTGAGACCCGAAAGCACCTTTTACAAACCCTATACAGATCTGGCACAACCTTCCAGAACTTGCCACCTCAAGCCCTGACCTTTAGACCGGAGTTCGCAGTCTATGGTAGGTTAAGACAGCCTGCTGGAAGCTCGACATGGCTGTTCTACCCCAAACCCTAAACCGAAACTAGGGCTACGAACATGGAGGATCCTACTGATGAGGTTCAGCTTATGCAGAGTTTGATGTTTAGGGATGAAGGGACATTGAAAACAGCCCAAAATTTACCAGTGAAGATTGATGGTGGCGTCATTAATATAGTCATTAATATTGCCGCGAACGCGATTCTGTCTAGTTTGTCCGCAAATTAGGCTTCTCACTGTATTTGGCTCGCATTATGATTCCTTTTCCTTCCGTTTCCATCATGTCAATGTTGAGATAGTGCTGCTACTCCGGTGCTTTCTAGTACCGTATCATATCGAATCAAACTCGTTCTCTTCTCACTCGTGCTCTCTTCTGCACTACGTACTTCCTGCGGATGAACACTCTAGCCAGCCTGGTCCTCCGCCCCAAACTGGGTTTAGTGTAGGGTCTGCTATAGTATAACTGTCTATAGACTATACTGGGGCCTTGCTACCAATACTAATTAGTGCGACTTCTCGTTGCCTATAAAGCCTGAACTCTGAGCTTAGGGCTGCACGGTCTTGCGTAGTTGGGTGTTTAGGGGCTTTGAGGGCTAGGGCTTAAGGCTTAGGGTTTAAGGTTGAGGGTGGTCTATAAGGGTACTACAAGGGATCTGAAAGGGCTTAGTGGCTGTGAGGTTACTTACTTCTCAAGAAGCCAGGAAATAAAAGGTGACACTTTCAGAATGCTACTGAAAATTATCAGAAGCCGAAAAGTTTATAAAGGTTGGGTATTGGAGACCTAAGGTTGAGAGTTTAGGGGCTTTGAAAGCTCCCAACCCCAGCGCCAAGAGAGGCCGAGCGACCCCCCTTGCCATCGTCCCCAGTGTGTTCGCGGAGACTTGCGGCACCAAAATCGTGCGGCACCAACACCCGGAGAGCCCACGGTGTTAGGGCTTTAGGGTCTTAGGGCTTTTGGGTCTTAGGGTCTTAGATTCTTGGGGTCTGAGGGTCTTGAGTCTTAGGGTTTAGGGTTTAGGGCTACCGAAGACATACGCTAAACTCCACATCATAAACCCTATATTACGATTTAGGGGTATAGGGTTTAGGGTTACCATAAACCGTATACCCTGAGCATATATACTCTAACTCCTAAAGCCTAACGCTACAACCAGCTGTCCCTAAGGTAAGTAGGACTTTCTTACTGGTAGCGTGAGGGCTCAAGCAGTAACCAGATGCGGGTGTTGGGCCTCGTGCTGGCAGCACGTGCTGACATCAGAAACTCGCCCGAGCCTGTTTCGTTGCTTCTGGCCCCGGGTAGGGTGTGCCCTAAACCGCGATAACATATGTCTCGAGGTATAAGATGTCGGTAACCCTAAGCCCTAAACCGCGATAGACCCTAAATGGGAGCTCTTATATCTAAACCCTAAACCCTATAAACCCTAAATAGGAGCCCTCCGATCGGGTTCCGGTGGTAGCTTACGGTCCGCTTATCCCTTGGACACTCGTCTCTAGGACCCACAAAAACCCTGGATACAAGACTTGGGATCCCTAGCGAATAGGGTCCTTTTTTAAGGGTGAAGGGGTTCCTTAGCTACTATAAATAAGGGTTCTTCAAGAGGTTCTATAAGGGTTACTAGGGTTGATGATATAAATCCTACATTCCCCATAATAAGGAAAATATACCATATAATTCCCATAGTTTTAGGGGTCCTTGAGATAATGCTAAGGATTTATATGATCAACAGTATCGCCAACTTTTTCCGGCGCCCTATCTTCCCCTGGAGCCCCGAGATGCCAGGCTCTCATACAAACCTGCTGGAGCAAGACTCGAATCTGGGTTTAGGGTTTGGGGTTTGGGGTTTTAGGGTCTAGGGTTTGGGGTTTAGGGTTTAGGGGCTTGTAACTTCCCGTACTTGCCAGGGTCGTATGACGGCGTAGGTCTTACAGGGCCTCGTTGAGCTAAGACTTCAGAGAACAATAGGAAAAGAACCATTTCCTTTAAAACCAAAATACCTGAAACAGCAAACCCTTGCGACAAAACCCCCCTAACGCCTGCGGGCCACAGCCCACATGCGGAGGCCTTCAAAGCCAACAGTCTGGAACCCTAAAGATCAGTGTGTTTTAGACTTTAGGGTTGGGGGTTTGGGGGTTTAAGGTTTCAGGTTTAAGGCTTGTCGAAGTAAGAAGACATAAAATACCCTACAGTTACCTACGATGAACCTGAGCCGTCTGGAGTCGTGCGAGAACTCGAACTTTAAAGGGAGCAAATCTAGAGACCCCAGATGAACTTTCTAGAATCCTAGAACCCCTTGAACAACGACGAAAAACCTCACCCCGAACCCTCTATAAGCCCTGAACCCTAAATCCTACACCCTAAAACTTAAGCCCTACCGGAGCCCGGCATTTCCGTTGCAGCTCAGCCCGCGTGCTTACTCTCTGCTGCTTTCGTCAGCTGAGCCCTCTGCCTGAGTTCTCAGAAAGCCCAATACCCCTTCGTCAAGCGAGATACCAGAATTAAGCGGTATTACCCTAAACCCTGAGCCAGAGAGCCCAATACTCCCTAGTTTTCAGATCTTGAATGAATGATAAAGGGCTCAGTCCTGTGTTCTGGGAATATTCCTTCATGACGCGAGCACTGGGCTCTCCGAACTGGGTTTTCTTGTTTGCTTGACTAGGTTCCCCAGTAGTCTCTTGATGATCAGGGCACCCTTTTGCCTACTCTTCGGTATCAATAAAGGGACCCCAAAAAACAAAAGGAGCAAAAGGGTACTGCCAAGAGACCCAGTTGATAAGGTCCGGCTTCAAAACGTGAAATGCCTACACTTCTCTTGCAAACCGTTGTAAAACCAATCTAGCAATTGGATACGCACATGTTTAGGGGTTAGGGTTTGGGCTTTCCCCATCCCTCGACAACCTGAACTCTGAACCGAGGCCGCGCGCACTTCTGAATAAGTATGAACCCCACCCGGAAAGACTAACTAGCACGGTTTAGGGCTTAGGGCTTAGGGAGTTTAGGGGTTTAGGGTTTAGGGTTTAGGGTTCAGGGCTGAGGGATTGAATGTTAAGAATAAGGGCCGTAGGAATTAGGGGTGCCGAAAACAACCTAGTTTCGCTGGACCCAAGACCTTACAACCCCATTCCGAGACGCCACCGAAGCCGATGTAGGACATCTTGACGCCCACACCCTACCAACTAGTAGGCTCTGCGCCCAAAGTCGAAAGGCATAGCCATTCAAACGCTACGTGAATTGAATGTATCCCCACCCTGACGCGCCGTATAGAACCCCTGTAAAGCCTGCCTAAAACCTAAACCCTGAACGCTCTCCCCTAAACCCCTAAACCCCAAACCCCCCTTTTTATGGGGGGGTCAAAACCCCACGCCCTCAACACCAGAAGCCCTCACCTGACAAACCTTCTGCCCTGAACCCGACAGCAGCCTAAAACCTCAAAGCCTTAAGCCCCAAACCCGAAAACCCCAAAACCCTGAACCCCAAAAAAACCCTGATCCCGAAGAACCACTCGAAAAAGACACGAAAAATCTGAAAACACCGAAACCCTAAACCCTAAACCCTAAACCCTGAACCCTAAACCCTAAACCCTAAACACCGAAACCCTAAACCCTCAACCCTAAACCCTAAACCTCAAGGAAAGCCCTGGGAGCCCAAGTTTCAGCATGCGGGCCGCTGCACCCTCGGAGGCCCCGCCGCCTTAGTGCTGTGGGTTCCGAAATTCCTTCTTCAAGGGTTCAGGGTGGGTTGCGGACTCATTGGGTTTCGGGTCTAGGGGTTTAGGGTTTAGGGATTTAGGGCTAGGCCGGGCTTAGGGTTAAGGGTTCAGGGTGAAGGGGTTTAGGGTTTACGTTCTAGGGTTTGGGGATTTACATGGGGCTCTAATTACCTACAGTTTTTATGGGTTCTAGTAAGGGGTAATGGCTGCTTAAACTGCAGGTAAAGAGAGTTACCCGTAGGGTGTAGGGTTTAGGGGTTTATCTTGACCCCAAAGAACCTACCTTCTTCGGGCTCCTTAATATGACTTCTTCCTATAAGTCCTTAAAACAGGTAGGTTATTTGGGGTTAAGGTAAGCCCCAAATAGTAAACCCTAAACCCTAAAACCCCGAAACACAAAACCCTAAACCATAAACCCAGGGTTTAGGGCTTACGGTTGAGAGATAAGGCTTCAGGATTCAGGACTTGGGGGAGGGGGGTGGTGAAGCGGCGTAGGTTCTTCTAGCTTTGGGTTGAGGACTCATTCGGGTGTCGGGTTTAGGGGGGTTTAAGATTTAGGGGTTTTGGGCTTAGGGTTTAGGGGTTGAGGGGTTGAGGGGCTTAGGGTTTGGGGTTTGAGGTAGGTTTGAGTTCGAGAGTTACAGAGGATTTGATGTTTACTAACCCGGAACTGGGCGCCCTGTGCAGCTTATGGTTTAGGGCACTAAACCCTGAACACGAAGCTTAAGTCGTCATGGAGGAGCCTTAATAATTAGAATAGGGGTTCGGGCTCCCTCGTCGTTAGTTCATAGTAGTCCGAGGATGGGAATTTAGAAAGGTCCCAGCCTTAAAGAAAATTCTTTCGGCTGGGTTTGGGTCTGGAAGACTACTTTCAATTGCCACAGGATTTCGTATGGGGAAAAGGGACCGCATGTTAAGACAACTATTTCGGTGAGCTTCAAAACTTTGCTTGCTGCTTAAATAAAGAAGCAACGCTGCTTTCCGAAGCAGGCCTTGCCTTTCGACAGAGGCAGAGGCTGCATTCCGGAGCCAAGCTTTTTCCAAAAGCTGAGGCCCTTCAGAAAGCCAGGCTTTCTTATGAAAGGCCTTATAAAAGGAAGCCATTTTCAGTCCTTCCTAAGCTACCCCTTACGCGGCCTGCCGGGCAGCAGCCCGAAGCAGATTTATGACCACATGTATGGCCGGGCCCAGTTGGAGATTATTTTAAATGGTGGTTTCCTAAAATAGGGGACCCTAATATAGTACCCGAAATAGTAGGATCCCTATTATAAGGGCCCCTTATGTTCGGAAACTCCCAAATAGAGCCCAGGGAGCCGAAATGAGCCAACAGAGATTCCATTAATGCTATTCCCGCGATCCTTATTCTGGAGGGGAGGGGGGGAGCCTTGCCTTACTATTTAGATGCTCGGATTAAGGAGCCCTGCGGAAACCAATATTATTACAGCTTCCATGTTAAGAGTTCAGCATGTCAGGGCTACCTTGTAGTCAAACTGATACTGCGGCAGTAACACAGTCGATAGTCGACAGTGGAGTTTGAAATCAAAGCTTGCGTTGCTGCCACTCCAGGAAAAAACTCGCGGAACAGCTCTGGCACAACTGCAAGACTTCTCCCAGAAAACCCTGCACGACACGCTGCAACACACGATTCGACCTAGGGCAAAACAGAAACCACCACGATGCATCGCAGGGAAGCTTTAAACAAAACGATAACCCTTGAACCGTGGACACTAACCCGAAATTATGAACCCCTAAACGCCAGAATCTAATTAAACCTTAAAGCCCTAACCCCAAAGTGCGAAGCCTAGCCACGGGCCCAGCATAGAAGCCAGAGGCAACCCAGGAGGAGCAGCGAGACAGAAGACAGAAGGAGCCAGGCGTTGTTCTTGGCCATGGGGACCACAGGCGTGTTCAAGCTCCTCAGGCTTTTTAAAGCTTGTACGTAGATAAGGCTTAACTTGTATGGTTTTCTGAAGGTTTCTGAGGGCTTTGCAAGCTTTAGCGTCTGCGGGGAGGTTTGGGTTTAGGGTTTTAGGGTTTAGGGCTTAGGTTTTAATTTTAGGCTTTAGGGTTTAGGGCTTCGGGTTGCGGGTAAGTGCACACTTAGAGTGTCAGGGCCGAACCAGGACCCTGGCTATGCTTCAATAACCCTCGCAGGCACAGGAAACCCCACTCTAGGGGTTTGGGGTTTAGGGTGCCCCCACAAGACTCCACGGAAAACCCTCCAAACCTATTAAGTGCTGTAAAGACCCTAACTAAAACAAAAACTGTTAACAACCTGTCATCGGCCAAAAATACCCAGACCTATAGACATATACTAGTTTCAGAAAACTTTTCAACAATCAGATAACACTTTAACAAACAAAATTACAACATCCAGGGCTCACTTTTCCCAGGTTCAGAGTCAGCGCTTCCTCCGTCTCTGGACGTGTTTTCTGCTCTTGAGGCGCTGCATTGGGGACCTGCGGACAAAGTTTAGAGTTTAGGGTTTAGGGTTCAGGTTTTTCCAGGGTTTGGAGAAAAACGGGCTGAAGTTGCAAAGCTCGGAGAGTCCTTTTCAACTCACGTCAGAACAGGTACCATAAATGAGGGTATACGGGCAACACGAGAGTCTCTAAGCGTTGTACAGGAGGGTTGCGGGATCGATGCATGGAGGATCCCAGGGCTATACCTTCATTCCACAAGGATGAAGTAAGGCACCGGTACTCGTCCTTTTTTACCCTAAGGGTCCATGTACCCAAATAGTATATGCATTGGCCCCAAAGTACTAATATAGGGACTTCTTTAAGGCCAAAGTATATCTATTTGGCTACATGGACCCTTAGGGTTATTAAGGGCCTTAAGCCTTAGACAAGTCTCTACGGGATATATCACCTGCAAGGTCTTTTGCCTGGGTGGAAGTAAACCCAAAGCAATGAACCCTCAACTCTGGGAAGGATGGAACTTGGCACTACGCACCCCGTGTGACTGAAATGGCTGGAGTCAGAGCTTTCAGTTGCAGGTGCTGAAGTGTGAATAAATATTAATATAAATATACATATAAATATAAATATAAAATATATATATATATATATGTATGTATATATATATATAGATAGATAGAAAGATAGATAGATAGATAGATAGATAGGGGCCTTGACGACTAGAACAGCGTCTGGGGTTTGGGGGCTTTTGCCTAGAATGTGTTGTCATTACACGGGACTTATGAAAGACAATGTTTGCAAACTGTGCTGACTCCAGTATTCGGGGCTTGGTGTTCCGCGGTGTTGGGCGGCTTACGCTCTTGGGGTTTAAACCCCAAGGCTGTTCAGACCACGACACAGCAACAGATGCAGAGACTGTTGCTGATTCGAA
Organism: Symbiodinium necroappetens; assembly: GCA_905231915.1. Classification (NCBI taxonomy): domain Eukaryota; class Dinophyceae; order Suessiales; family Symbiodiniaceae; genus Symbiodinium; species Symbiodinium necroappetens. The sequence continues at coordinate 27,950 of CAJNJA010009598.1, read as the reverse complement.
AACGCCTCTCCCTCATTTGTAACATGCTTTTGGGAGTTTCTAAGCGTTTAACCCCCCCACCCCCCCACCCCCTCCCCACATCAAGCTGCAAACCGAAACACTAACCCAAAATCCGGACCCTCAAGCCGGAAATCCTTACCCACAAAAACCGAGATGCTGAAACCGAAACACAAACCCAAGACCATCAGATTTGTAAGCGCGGTCTGCCCATAAAAAGCCCCCCTGATCCCTCAAGCCCAATCCCCAAACCCTAAACCCCAAACCCTAAACCCTAAACTGTAAACCCAAATCTAAACCCTATAAACCCGAAACCCGAAACCCTACCCTAAACCCTAAACCCAAACCTCAGCCCGGGTCCTTCAGGTTCGGCACCTTGTGGATCACGGTTGGCGGAGCAGACGATGTGGCAGACAGGCTGGTGTGCGGGCTGTCGTCGATGCTGTGCCCCAGCTGCAGCCTTAGCCCTAAACCCTAAAACCCTGAACCCTAAGCCCTAAGCCCTAAACCCTAAGCCCTAAACCCAAACTTTGCCCCAAGCCCTAAACCTAAACCAGCGATCCAGAGAGCCTGGAGCCCCGCTCTTAGGGATCTCGTTGACTAGTATTCAAGTCAGGCTTGTTTACGATTCCTTGTGACACCTAGACTAATATCCCCACGACCCGAACTAATCAGTAAGGACCCCATAGTACCCCTGCTTGATAAGCAAACCCTCATGTAGGCTTCATGAAATGTACTGTTCTGGAAGCCCGGACGTTTGCCAGCGGGTTTTGTGGCTGTCGAGCTTGCAATTTACAACTTCAGGTTCCCAAGAGAGCCCAAGTCAGCCCATGGTTTAGGGGGTTTAGGGGGTTTAGGGTTTAGGGATTAAGGTTTAGGGTTTGGGGTTTAGTAGGGTTTGGGGTTCAGGAAGTCTCCTTAAAAGAAACAAGGATTCTTGTTCTGGTTTAGGCTATAGGACCAACGGGCCCAAGTCGCAGTGTCACGCCACACTCCTCCGAGCTACACAGCTCTGTGAGATCTTCATTGCCGCATACTAGGGCCACCTTCGAAAGCAAAGCAAAAGGCTGCAATTGGCGGTTTATGGTTCCAGGGCCCCAATATGGGTTCAGGGCTTCGGGGCCTTGTAGAAATCAGAACAATCCTTGTGGTGTATATGATAGCTAAAACATATTCGCTACTCAGACCCCTGCAGTAAAATCATGGGTTTAGGGGTGAGGGCCTTGGGGGTTAAAAGGCTTTGCCCTCAGTAAGGCTTGAGCTTTGAGGCGCAAGGCTCAGGGCCTAGGGTCGAAGTGTTTAGGCGTTTAAGGGTTTCTAGGGTTTAAGGGTTTAGGGTTAAGGGTTTAGGGTTTTCGGGTTTAGGGTTTAGGGATTAGGGTGTTGCCACACCAGCATGTCAGTGAGAAGGCGAGGACACAGAATAATGGGTTCTAGTGATTCTAGCGGTGTATCAACCCTGCAAGAACAAGAACTGCAACGACGAAGGTAATGCTACCATACAGCCCTAAACTATCATTGAATAGTATGCTGCAGCGGCCCTTTAAGGTCATTAAGGTTCTATTAAGGGCCCTAAAGAAGCAACAGCACTCCGATCGAAATCGAGAATTGAGCTTTAGCCCATGTCCCCAGTCGCCCGAGCCTCCCCCCAGCATGCCGTCAATTCTGATCCTTCTAAGTGTAGGACTAGGGTCTGGGTCTACAGGGTCTATTAGGTCTAGGGCTTCGGGCTAAGGGTCTGGGGTCTAGGGGCTGTTAGGGTTTGGGGTTTAGGGCTACGGTCTTTTTGCATGTCTCAGCATCAGCAACCCCATTGGGCAGGCGCTGCTCCGAAATCAGCAAAACCCTGAAAGCCAGGCCGAGCTGCACAGCAGAGCAGCGAAGTGAGCCCAAGGCTCCTCTGAAGGGGATACACTCGCGAGTTTAGGGCTTAGGGGTTTTACGCGTTTTAGGGGTTTTAGGGGGGTTTTGGGGGTTTCAGGGGTTTTAGGGGGTTTAGGGGTTTTAGGCGTTTAGGGGTTTTAGCGGCTTTAGGCGTTCAGGGGTTAAGGGATCAGGTGTTTAGGGCTAAGGGCTGTCGTGGGTAAGGGTTTAGGGCCTTTTTCTATAGAGCCTAAGGTCTGGGTATCATAGCGGGTTTAGTTTTTAGGGTTAAGGTTTAAGGCTTGTTCTTTGTAGGGTTTAGGGTTTAAGCTTAGATACTATGGTTCAGGGTTTGCGCAGTTGTAAGTGTAGTTAGTTACCTGGAGTTGAAAGCGAGCTCAAAGCAAGAGGCTGACTCCGTTACTGGGGTTTTGTCCTTAAAGACCGGCTAAGAACCCGTCAAAACTTCAGTTGCCCTTTACAGAACCCTTCAAAGACCTTGAACATGATCTTGAGGCAGCGAGTAGACGCTTAGGCTCTGGAAGAAACCCTGCGCCGTAAACGAAACCCAAAAACCAAACCACTAACCCTGAAACCCCACCTGTTGCCAAAAAAGAACCTATCTCCTTAGGAAATATACATAGAAACCATACCAAGGAAGCGTGTTTTCGGACAGCCTTAAACCCTAAACCCCAATTCAGAGAGGAAGAACCAGGTTGGTGGCCACTGAAAGCCTCTGAAAAACGTTCACAAATAAGATTCTCTTAGGGTTTAGGGTTCAGGGTTCAGGGTTTAGGGTTTAGGGTTTAAGACCCAACTCACACCAAGACCCTAATCCCATACTGGCAGTGTATATGGACCCTCTGGGTAAGATTCTCTTAGGCTCAAATCAGGGAAAGTCGGGACTATATCCCGTCAAACGCATACCTAGAGAAGAATCAAACCCTGTACCCTAAAACTGAATTTAAAGAAGAAAAAGTAGGAGATTAATCACAATCACATTTAATGACACTGAAAGTTGTCCTAATAACTATCCACACAGTAACAGCAACAATACTACTCGCCCCGAAAAGTGTACACTTTCAGTTTAATCATGGTGTAATATGATCCCCAAAAGCCCTTTATTCCCAAACCCTACTAAGAGAAAGAAGAAAGAAGAATCATAAGGGCAGTTCTCTAAATTAGGGTCTTTTAAAGGGTCCTTTTCGTATAAGGGCGCCGTACTATTTTGGGGTAGAGAACTACCCAATAAGGCCAGAGTTCTGGAAGGCCGCCGACAGGCGCATGGGCCACGTCTCTGAGGGCTTTCAGCGACGGCTGCAGAAAACGGATTCGGGTGTCAGGGTTTAGAGTTAAGGGTTTAGGGTGTTAGGAACCCTAAACCCTACACCCCGAAACCCTAATATGTTAGGAACCCTAAACCCCGAAACCCCGAACCTACAGGGCCGTTCAGGGCTTTAGGGGTTTAGGGTTTTAGAGCTGCGAGTGGTGGCTTGGCCTCTTTTGGGCTTTGTTTTTGGTTTCTTTACGGGTTCACCAGAGAACTCTTTTGGGGTATGGGGCCTCGCGTTAGAAGGATTGGGTTTAGATTCTGATATGGGGATTTGTGGACTTAGGGTTTACAGGGGCTCTGGAGTTTGAGGGGTGCCAGCTGGCTCATTTTGGGGGGCGACTTATGGGGAATGTGAAGCTTAGGTTGAATGAGCAGGGTTTAGGGTTGACGGCTTAGGGTTCAGGGATTGCTCGCGGTTTAGAGTTTGGGCTTAGGGCTAAGGCTTTGCAATAGCTCCGGTTTGGGGGGTGGGGATGCACTCTGTGTTACCAGGACACTCGCTGTAGTCCTGCATTGTCTGTCTGTCTCTGGCTCTGTCTTTGTCTGTCTTCATCTTCGTATCTTCATATGGGGGGTGCCTTTAAGCCATTGTCTGTTCCGGAACCTCTGTACGGAACGACTCGGAGTCTGAGTGTGGAGGGTCTCTTTTAGGACCCCTTGTTTCCGAAGCACCCAAAAGTCAGCGAAGCTACATGCTTTGTTTTCACGCACCTGCCCTTAAAGCCGCAGATAACTACAGTATTGGCTACTTCTCCTCTAATCCAGATACCAACAACCATACTTGTCCGCTATTCATATGTATCCATGAACTCTCACGAACTCGCTATACTGGGAAACCTGTACAATACGCTCTGGAATCAAAACCCTGCTGCTTTAGAATGGAGGTACTTACTAGCCACGGACTCTGAAGCCCCTTTAAAGAGCAAGTTTCGGGTTTGGGATTTAGGGCTTTAGGGTTTCAGGGTTCGGGGTTTTGTAGGGTTTAAGGCTTAACTTGAAGTTACGGAGGGGTACCGGATATGACTTAAAGTAGATTCCTTCATCACGGGAGTTTTAGGGTCTCTTCGTAAGGCTACGAGTACGGTAGTAACACTGGTAGTTCAGAGCTTAGGCCACACAAGCTAAACCCTCGGCCTCGAGGTATATTTTTTGCAGAATTTAGCATAGTGAACTCGAAACTATAAGGGATATTGAAACGAATGCAAAACCCTAAACCCTAAGGACCTCTATCTCAAAAGCCCCAACTCAGAAGCGCTGCGTTTTCTCAAATCGCGGGAGAGTTCGTAGAGGCAGATCGCCGCGGCGTGGGCGACGTTTAAGGACTCGCCTTGTGATTGAGGCACCTGGGCGCTGCAAAATGCGAAACGCTAAAGATTCTCAGAGAATAAAGGAATATACCTTAAATTATAATAAGAACCCTAATAAGATTTAAGGAATATAGGGGTTTTGGAGTCTCTGGGCTTAGCCGGCTCAAGTTTAAGGCTCAGGGCTTAGACAGATAATGCCACTTTCTGTGGCTATGTTTTGAAACGGACCTGCTCGTCTCAAGTGGACTTGTCCTGTCTTTTTGCAGGGTTCGTTGAGCTCCTCTTTGTCTATAGTACCGTTACAGAGGACCCCATGACAGAACCCTGTAGTACCCTTAAAGGGGGCCATATTATAGAACCCTACAGTACCCGGAAAGAGAACCCTATGATAGAACCCTCTAGTACCCTTAAAAGGGACCATATTATAGAACCCTCTAGTACCCTTACAGAGGACCATATTATAGAACTCTATAGGTAGCTGAAACGTGTTATCCTAAACCCTAAACCCTAAAGCCTTGAAACCCCAGAGTGCACCCCAACGACGACTCTGTGCACGAGGTTTCACACCCCTTCCTTTAGCAATATCCCTTAAACCGTGCGTGAAGCGGCCTCGGTAGGGGTCTAAGGGGTTTAGGGGTTCAGGGGTTTAGGGTTTAGGGGCTTAGGGGTTCAGGGGTTCAGGGGCTTAGGGGTTTAGGGTTTAGGGTTTGGCTCTCAACAAGAATCGAAGAAACCAAGATCTTTCAAGCCTAAGCCCGAACTCATCAGACAACAAAAGTCTCTTTGTGTTGCTGAAGGCTGTGGGGCTCATAATTCAGGGTGCAACAGAGGAGCCTTGACACTAAGACTGTACTTGGGTGTGGGGCTACATTTAAGCATCGGTACATTAAAGTATCGGTTTAGGGGTGGTCGGCTGGTTTAGGGCTGTTTTGGGAAGTTTAGGGTTTAGGGTTGTTTTGAGGGGTTTACGGAGCTTGCCTGACTGAAGGTAGGCAAGCCCTAGTCTAAACTCTAAATGCATTTCCTGAACCCTAAACCCCAAACCCTAAACCCCTAAACCCTAAACTAAACCCTAAACCCTAAACCCTAAACCCCAAACTAAACCCTCAATCCTAGCTCGAAGCCCTGGGCGCGAATCTTGTAAAGCCTTCGCAAACCCTGAATTCGAAACTCTGCAAACCCCAAGCCCTGCACCCGAAGTCCCTGAAAGATCTGGAATCCTTAACTTACTTAGTGCCACGGCTAAGGGTTAGGTTTAGGGCTTAGGACTTGCATTAGGACTTGCATCCCCGTCACGCAGATGCGCGCATCACTTAATTCGACGCATTCCTGGCCGCTTCGACAGACGCACGGCGGGAAACAGGCTTCGGGTTTAAGGTTTAAAGTTTAGGGTTTAGGTAGTTGCGGCTCAAGCGTCGGGGCATACAATCAGCAAACGCGTAACTGACCATCCTGAGCCACGAAAAAAGAAGCCGTATCACTTAGAAGGTGGTTTGGGGGGCTGCATACTCCTAAACCCTAAACCCTAAACCCAATAGTTTATTTTGCTAGCCCTAAGTGAAGCCTTCTAATGACCCTTATAAAGGAACCCTTAATTATATAGGATGATTGCAAGCGGTACTGGCAAGCTCCTTGCCAAGCTCAGGGATCCCAACAAGTTCGTGCATCGCAAGCACCCGAAACCCCCTAAACCCTATACATATAGACATATATATGTATATATCCCTAAACCCTATAACCCTAAAATAACCCTAAACCCTAGAAGCCTGATGAATTCGAAGATGTGAAACCAAAAGAACACCACTTTCGAAGAAACGCAACCCCTCCATGACATAAGCCAAACGACTGTTTCGCTTCATTAGCACACTACCAAGCCCAACCCTGAAGCCTCAACCCCAAGCCCCTGAACCTTGAAACCCAAAACCCTAAACCCTAAACGGCCCTAATACCCTAAAACCCTAAACACCCGAAACTCCCACAGGCCCAAAACTTTAAAAGCTAATTTCAACCCGTCGGTCCTGGGACACACCGTCGTCCTCGTGACCGACGATGAGTGCCCAGTGACTGGCTTGTCCATGGAGGGGTTTCAGGGTTTTGGGGGTTTCGGG
>CAJNJA010009598.1:0-21246 GCA_905231915.1 Symbiodinium necroappetens | reverse complement strand
CCTGTATAGCCACTGCCTGCAGGCCCGCTTGCAGGTGAATATGAATGTCTACATGCATACAAGTACAAACCGACATACATGTTCATTTACTTGATATTTACTTCCTCTGAGGCCAACGAAATTCCTTTTGTGCCTCCTTTATTAGCAGGGGCCACAGCACAGCCAGAGCAACTTCGGCTTCTGTTCCGCTGTATAGACATAGACGCCTCATGGTGTATCAACATTGTTCCGAGGGCTCCTTACTACATATAGTTGCACGCGAATGTACCGCAAAAACCCTATTCCAAGTGTTAAATTAAGGCCCTATGTATTGTACGTTGAGCATCTACCAATGGCACCAATGGCACCGACCCAGGAACCATCTTTAGCAACATCTAGGCCGTAGCCAAGGGCCGCTCCATCTTTGGCGCAATCTTTCCTGCCCAGTTACCGCAATCACATCTTGTGCTTCGAACCAGCATCATCACCAGAAGTCTCCCCATTTAATGCTCCAGGGTTTGACTGTCCAAGCTTCTCTGTGAAACTGCCTGCATGCACCACGTCCGCAAACCACCTAATGTGGAGCCTTAATGAGGTGTTGGGGTATATTTTAAACCATATCTATAATTAGGACCCCGCCCCCCCNNCCCCCCCCCCCCCCCGCCCACAAAAATACATAGTATAGGCAATTTTTAAGGCCCCATACATTCTAATTAGGAACTCCCCCCCCCCAAACAAAAAAATGGGGTAGTTATTAAGGCCCCATACGCTAGTGAACGTAAGCCTTCAGGTTGGGTTGAGAATCGAAACAGTGGAGAAAGCCTTGGCTCCCGGGATAGAGGTTTATTTCGTTTCGAGCCGAGGGCAGCGGTTAACAGCTCGGAGATTTTTGGGTTGGAGACAGGGGTAAGTGTGTAGGGTTTTTATTTGTTTTAGGGCTTTTAGGGTTTAGGGCTTTTAGGGTTTAGGGTTTAGGGTTTAGGGGCTGTAGAACTTTAGAATTCACCGTTGAGGCTTTGGGGGCTTTAAGGCTGTTGGCTCGGTTAGGGCGTTATGGCTGATGGGGTCTACTCGGAGAAAGGCGGGAAGTGAGCAACTTGGCTTGCATTTGGGATACAGATGCTTCTCGGGGCGCAATTTAGGATGGATAGGTTCTTAAGGCTTCAGAACTTTGTGTACATTGCAGCCAAGAACGTAGTAAGCAAAAGTAGGTTGCAGTAGAGCTTCGAGTAAGAGTTATGTGGTGCTATCGCAATTAAGTAGAATTAGAATTCGACTGGTTGTCGCGGTTCCGGATGTGGTCAGACCCGCAACTCAAAATCTAACTCCGATTCCCCAGATCGAACCCTGTTTAGCATGGAGAGATCTCGAATGCCAGACCCTGAACTCTTGCTTTGCCTCTGACACCTTAGCTTGGGTTTAGGGTTTAGGGCTTATAGGGTTTATAGGGTTTGGCTTATAGGGTTTAGGGGATTCATAATCCGGAACCCCCATGCATCGCGGAATCCAAACAACACGAACTCCCCCAGTCGACGATGCACCCGAATCCCAAGATGAAGGCTCGATCAGCACACCGTCGCCTATCCCCATGTGGCACCACCGGCTGTGCAAAGTGATCCTGGCAAAGTCAGAAGTAGGATTGAGGGTGTCAGGTTCAGGGTTTCGGGTCAGGGAACAACTCTGTAAGAAGGAGCTTCGTTAATGTAGAGACCTTCATAATTAGAATAGGGTTTTGGGGTATATATCAGGAACCCCGAAATAGTGTTGGTAATTATTCAGGCCCCTATTTTGACAAAAATAGGTAATTATTCAGGCCCCTATTTTGAGCCCACTGCCCACGACTGAAGATCCCTTTACCCTAAAACCAATGCCCTATACCCGGCAAGCAAGGCGGGTCATGCTCGTACTGCGCAAACGTTTCAGCATCGGCTTCGAGCACGAAACAACCCAGAGACTCCAAAACCCCCTTATTTGAGGAATATCCCTGAACTCAGAATAGGAACCCATATGATCTATGAAAAATTCCGCACTTAAGGAATATACCGAATATGATTTAAGGAATATTCCTTAATTAAGGCTAAATAAGGTCTTTTTGTGTCTCTTTGAAGTAAGAACCCAGCACTGGGAACCGGCCACCCACTCAGCATCCGAGCAAGTAGCAAGTACGGTTATAAGTACCTTACTCGGGGCTATATGCAGTTATAAGTAAGTCGAGTTACCTCATTAAAACCCCTTTCTTGTTTCTAAGTCTCATGATCATTTCAGTACCCTGAGTGAAGGCTCGTGGGTAACCTCAACTCCAAGTAAGCTGAAGTCTGATTACAACAGAGTCGCTGAGCCTCCATGCGGTCGTCACCCTTACAGCCCTGCACATGCCTTAAATCCTCCACTTGGCTCCCCACTGCCTCAACCCTAAACCGTAAATCCTAAACCTCTAAACCCTAAACCCCTAACCCCTAAACCCTAGGCCCTAAAAACCTAAAATCCTCCAACTCCAACTGCGTGTAACCCGGGGATTGGGGATCCTCGTTGCCCTGACTTTCATACTACTATTAGGTCTTAGGGATGTTTAGGGTTTAGAGTTTAGGGTTTAGGGTGTAGATACAGGATTTAGGGTTTAGGATTCAGGGTGTAGGGTTTATGGTTCAGGGGTTAGGGTCCATTAACACTACCATTGTGGAATCAGGTACCCGAAGACCATCCCTATTATGGTTTTGGGGGGCCTTGATTCCACTATGGGAATGTATTACACACATATACTTTTTGAACCCTCTGGGCGACAAAGTGTCACAACCCAAAAAGAGTTCAAGAAGCAAGCTGGCAATACTAGAAAACATCAGAACCCCCTCTCCACCCACCAAACTCCATACCAAACCGCAATGGAAAATAGCTGCGTAAAAAAAACTCCAAATGAACTATTAACACCTGACCAGCCCCACAAAACACAGTACAAAAGAAGACAAACAACCCCTAAATCCTAAACCCCTAAACCCTAAACCTAAACCCTAGACCCTAAACCCTAAACCCCTAAACCCTAAACCCCTAAATCCCTAAACCCTAAAACACAAGACCTCTTCACGCAGACCTCCGCCGCGTAGATCCGGACGCCTCGGGCCCGAAGATGGCGCAGCCCATCCTGGTGGTGGGGGGGCGTTTGGGATTTAGGGCTACGGTTTAGGGTTTAGGGTTTAGGGTTTAGGTTTTTTGTTGAACCGGTTTAGGGTTTAGGGTGGTAGGTTTTCTTTCTGAACCCTTTTTAAGGTGTTACTTGCAGCCCTGGTGAAAAAATTTAGTGGTGTTGGGTTTTTAACTGCTTTTATACACATCTAGAACAACAACAGCAAATGCCCAACATTTTCTCTTCCGCACCCAGTCACCACACTGGAGCACTCAGGCATAGCGCATCTTTCGCGGAAACTGTCGTAGACTTGATTGATGGCAGTATTGCTGTATTGTTGGTGTCTGAGGCTACCAATGCTTCCACTGGCACCGACAGAAGGATGTGTGAACATGTGCTGCGAATTTTTGGCTCATGGCCCACCTGATATCCATGACTAAGTTTGAGACCAGGAATATACAACTGCTTTAGGATTTCCCGTTTATTTTCGGGCTTCGGAATTGCTATTGAGATCTGCCGTGTCTCGTGACGGAACTAGGCTTGGCCGAGCAATGCAGAAGATGCGCTCAACTCACAATGCCGGAGATTCCGAGGATGTAGGATTTTCTATAAACGCATCGCGCGGGCTTCATAAGGGTCCTGGGAGGGCTTCTGTCAGAGTTCGATAAGCGCTTACACGGTGTAGAATTAGGGTTTAGGGTTTAGGCTTTTTTTTGAACCCTTTTAGGGTTGAGGGTTTAGGTTTTTGGACCTACTTTTAGGGTTTAGGGTTTAGGGTCTAGGGGGGTGTTTTGCATTGCAGTTTGTGGGGGTCGATAAAGCTTGGGGGGTAGACCCTCAACGACCCTCTATTCAACCCTAAGAAACGTGGTCGCGATGAACCCCACACATAGCCCGGGAGCCCTTATCCAAGACTCTTCCACATCGCAACACTCTGCAAATCACACGAAGAAGCCCCTAAACCCTAAACCCTAAACCCTCAACCCTATACATTTTCCAAATCATTCTGTCTCCCAGCCCACTGCGCCGAAGACGCCATGAAACATGAATGACATGAATGTGAAGTACGGTTGATGGTAGAAATCCTGCACCATAACAAGGAACAGACCATACTTCTCATAGTTTAGGGTCCTTACGGTAATGCAGGATTTATATCATCAACAGTATCCCTGCAAATCTCTCTGAGCAATGAGCATCACTTCGTAAATTAAGGCACCCTCAAGCCCTAAGTGCCTCACAACCACTTAAGCCCCCAATTCCAAACAAAGATTCAGAAGGACGGCTAAGTCGAAACAAAAAACTGCAAGAAAGAGCTGAAAGACTCCTTCCACCCCCGAAAAGCCCTGGAAATCTCTAGTCTAAACCCTACACGGGCAGTTCCATACACATTAGGGTCCCTTTGTGTAGGTCCCGACACTACTACGGCACCCTTGCAAAAAGAGGGACCCTAAAAGGGGACCCTAAGCTCGGGAACTAGCCACGTTATACCTTTTCTTGGGGTACACTGACCCTTTAACCCCAAACCCTAAAGCCCTTACCGTAACCCTTACATGGAGCCCTTGTAGTAATAGTAACCGTGATATAGAACCCTTATAGTAACCCATATATAGAACCCTTATAATAATAGTAACCCTTATATAGAACCCTTCTATAGAACCCTGATGGTGGCCCTTACTCGCCCCTAAATGGCACAGCACCCCACATCCTGCAGCCCGAAAGTCCAAAACCCGCAAAGGATCCCTTTAAAGGAACCCCCATAGAACCCTATAAAGGAACCCCTATAGATCCCTTTAAAGGAACCCTTGTTGATCCCCTTAAAGGAACCCTTATAGATCCCTTTAAAGGAACCCCTAAAGCCCTAAAGCCCCTTTACACACAAGAGAAGAGCCAGAAAGTGCAGCCCCAGCAGCTGCCAAGGGCTCGGCGAAGAAGATATCCATAAAGTAGAGCCTGCCAAAAGAGGGTGTTTAAAAACCGGGATTTTTTTTTAAAAAAAATGTTTTTTTTTTTAAGGGGGTTTGTTTTAAACCCGGTCCTGTAAGGCTTTCTTTAAGGATTTAAGCTTAGGGCTCTGGGTTTGGGGTTTAAGAGCCTGCCAAAGCGGTCCTTTAAGGGTTTCTTTATGGATTTAAGCTTAAGGTTTCTGGGCTTGGGGTGTAAGAGCCTGCCAAAAACCGGGGCTCATGGCTAATTTATATAGGGTTTAGGGTTTAGGGTTTAGGGTTTAGGGCTTCTTTAAGGGTCCTTTCAGGGCTCCTCTACGGCTTCCTTTGAGTAGGTTCTAGGGTTTAGGGTTTCTTTAGGGGTGTCTTTAAGGGTTTAGGCCGAGGGTTTAGCGTTTAGGTTCCTTTGAAAGGGCTCTGTAAGTGTCACTAGACGGAGTACCCTGGAGGGTATGGTATTGGGGGACTTCGCGGGTATATCCTAAACCTAAACCCTAAACCCTAAACCCCTAAACCCATGTAAAGCACAGTCGACAGGAGCCCTAAAACCCCAAGTCGAAGCCCCACAAAAACAACATCCTACAAACCATTGAAAAGCCGCATTCTGAGCTCCTGCTGACAGAAACTCAGTTCGATTACCATGCTAAACCATCAAAGTTTAGGGCTTAGGTTTTTGAAACCCTTTTAGGGTGTAGGGGTTAGGGTTTAGGGTTTAGGGTATATCTTGATCGGCTCAATTGAGTTCCCTAACAGCGGCACAGAGAATCCTGCACGCCCCATTGGATAGACGCTTCTTCCGAAACCATCAGGTTCAGTTTTGGGTTTAGGGTTGAGGGTGTAGGGTTTAGAGTTCAGTTTAGGGCCTCACGCCCAGAAGCAAGACGAGACTGCAATGAAAAAAAAGCCTCTTCAGCCTTCAGCACACATGTCTAGAGTCCTTAAACCCTGAGCCTGAGCCATAAACCCCTAGCGCTAACCCAAAACCCTGAACCCTGAACCCGTAACCTAAAACTCTGAACCCAGAACCCCAAACCCCGAGACCCTAAACCCTAAAGCCCTAAACCCTGAACCCCTAAAGCCTTAATCCCAGCCCGTGGGGACCCAGGCCCTCAAGCCAAAACCCTGAGACCCAAACCCCAAGCTAAGCCCTTAAGCCCTAAACACCCTAAGCCCCTAAACTCCTAAACCCAAAGCCCCTAGACCTTAAAAGGGCTTCAAAAACCGAAACCCTAAACCCTAAACTCCTAAACTCCTGAACCCTAACCCCTAAACCCTAAACTCCTAAACTCCTAAACCCTAAAATCTCAAGAAAGCAACCCCGGGGGAGCTCAGGCGGGCCAGCCCATGGAGACGCGGCAGGCCCGACCGCCAAGGCTGTTCCAAACCGATCGCCTGGGGTTCGGGGCGTTCTTTGGGCCTTCTTTTGGGGGGGGGCTTAGGAGTTTAGGGAAGTTTTAGGGTTTTAGGGTTTAGGGTTTCAGGGTTTAGGGGTTTAGGGCTCAAGTTTGAGACATTATGCTGTAGCGTGCATCTGAAGCTGCTGGCTTTGGTTTCAGATCTCGGCTTCTTGGGCCGTTGGGGAGTAGTGAACCCGAAACCTTTAATCCCAGGTCCTAAACCATAAACCTTACACCCAAAACCCCAACACTAAAGCCGAAGCTCTTTATCCGCGACCCTAAACCCTAAACCCCTAAACCCCAAAACCCAACACCCCCCCAGATATGAACCCCAAAACCCTAGACCTCAAACCCAGACCCTAAACCCTGGGTATAAATCCCATACATAAACTCTGAGCCCAGACCCCAAACTTAAAGCCCAAATCCCAAACCGAAGTCCTAGGAGCCCTAGAAACTCAGGCCCAGGATAATTGTAAACTGTGTTTTGACGCGGTTTAGGGGTTTAGGAGTTTAGGGTGTAGGGTTTAGTGTTTAGGGTCCGAGATTCTTGCCAGGAAAACGGTTCATTTGGGACCTCCCCCATGCTCTCCAAATCTGCCAGAACAAAGCGTGCTTGCACAACAACCAAAACGCGAACCACGGTGGGCGAGCAGGTATTGGACTCTCTGGAAAAACTGAGGCTTTCTGGGTCCATGAAGAAGACCCCTCAAAAACTTTAAAGACCTATATTATAAAGAACTCCGCAAAAACCTAGATGAATGGTGCAAAATGTAGAGGCCATATAAGCCCCCTCCCCTCTACTTCGAAGGACATCAGAACGCGAGAAACCCTACAAAACGAGCGCTATAGAAATCCCATAGCAACCCTAGAGAAGCCCTTAATCAGGCCGATAGAAGTTAGAAGCCCTGTAGAAACCTTATCAGCCAGGAGTCGACACCAGAACTGTCGTCACTCCTCCGAGTGGCTGAGTTTCGACTCGAAGTATCGGTTCGAAGGGCCCTGAAGGACTTTACTTGTCCGGTATGCTAGGGGAACTAAANNCCCCCCCCAAAAAAAAAAAAAAGTGAAACGTGACCTACTCTACGACCATGAGCGAACACGTATCTTTTAATGGAGCTTGGTGTCTAGGGATTTGTTGATGAAAGTGCTTAGGATTTAGGGTTTAGGGCCGTTGAGGGCCGTTTAGGGCTTACGGTGCTGTATAGGGTTGAGGCTCAATCTAGGGTTTAGGGTTTCAGGCAGGGTTGTAAAAGACTTTACACCGGCTCTGTGATATTCTCATGAGGATGATCTGGGGCACCCTTTGTTGCCTAAACCCTCAAAACGTAAGCCCCCTGAGACAGCACGTCGCAGAACCTCCCCCCCTCCCCCAAAATTTTTCCCCCACGCCTTAGATGCTTCAAAACCCCTAAACCCCAAACCCTAAACCCTAAACCCCTAAACCCTAAACCCTAAAACTCTAAACCCTAAACCCTAAAACTCTAAACCCTAAACCCCAAAAATCCCTAAACCCTAAAACTCTAACCCTAAACCCCTAAACCCTCAACCCCAAACCCCTAAGCCTTTTCAGCTCGGAACCAACACTTCGAGACGCCAAAGTCCAGTAGGGTCCCCAAAACCCCAAAACCCCAAAATGCCTTAAACTTATTTTTTAGACACTCAAAGGGCTTAGGGTTTAGGGCTTCGGGTTTACGGTGTATCTAGGGTTTAGGATTTATGTTTTAGACACTTAAAGGGTTTAGGGTCTAGGGCTTAGGGTTTAAGTTTAGGGTTTAGGATTTATAACCTTCGAAGAAACCCGCTTCTCATCTGGAAGGCCCCTATGTTAGAAGCCCTTTGTCTGCCGTTTTACACCGGTTCCATGGACCTTCAAAGGGCTTCAGACTTCGTAAGGTCTTCTACTAAGGCCCCCGGGTACTGGCGGGTAGCTTTACAGGGAACCAAAGACCACCAGAAAGAGAAAACAACAAAAACAACTGGGAGACCTGGTCGAATTCCACGCTTAAGGTGCTTCCGGGCTGAGGGTTTCGGGTTTCAATGCGGAAATGCCAAAGCCCGGAAGCAAGCCTCAAACCAGCTGAAGTCTGATTTGGGGAGGATTTGAGGTGTACGGTTTAGGGATTCCGGTTTGGGATTTAGGGTCGATTTGTGGTTGAGGGTCTAGGCTTTAGGATTTATGCTTTAGGGTTCAGGGTTGAAGGTTCAGGGCTTAGGGTCTGGAGGGAAAACCAACCCACAAGACCCCTTCTTAAACTAGCAGAAAAGCCTTAAGCCCTAAACCTCCAAACCCTAAACTCCTAAACCCTAAACCCCTAAGCCCTCAACTCAAAGCCCTAAGCCCTAACCCTAAACCCTAAAAGCCCCAAGCCCGTCCGAGATGGTAAGCGGTTCGAAGAACTTGGCCCACATTCTGGGACGCCCCCAAGCCGTCCAACACCAACACGGGCGGCCTGCAGCGAGCCCCATTCTCTCAGCAAGGAATCTTCTCTTGACTCTGTGTGTGTGTGCATACATATACATATACATATACATATACATATACATATACATATACATATACATATACATATACATATACATATACATATACATATACATATACATATACATATATACATGTGTATATATATATATAGAGACTATTGTTCTGCAAGGACGGCTTCTGTGCAGTCGTATTCGGATTCAGTAGCTGCCATGTGTGGTTTTTGTGTGGGGTTGTATTGGGTGTTCCGGGAATTCGACGCCAGGGACTGCGCGCTTGTTCGGTCATAAGTGACTCAGTGGTACCTGGAGATGGAAGTCTTGCAGCCGCCTGAACTGTTAGAGTAGGAACTCGGGGTCCGATTATGGCAAGCGTGTGTCTATCTATAGACAGGGACGATACGGTGATACCAATACGAATTATTCGGGGCTCTAGCCGTCTGTTTTTCTGCTCATAACCTACTTACTCCGGCCGCTGATCCCGGAGGTGCGGCACGCCTTAGGCATTGTTCCTAAACCCTAAACCCTAAAGCCGAAGCCTCATTGACGAGAGCGGTCGCGGAAGCGGATAGGCCACGACGTAGTTGACAGAGCCTGGAATCAGGTCTTAGATGTCTCCGGGCCGTAAGGGTGTAGGGCTTAGTAAAGACTTTTGAAAGCTCCTTAGAAGATGTTATAGAAAGTTTACGGTTAAGTGTTTACGCTTTTAAACGCGCTTTGCAAGGATGTCGCAAGCGTTGTAAAAGGACGCTATGCAACAGCGAATCAGACTTATAACTAACGATGCATCCTTTGAACGTGCGTGGCTCCTTTCGGGGATCCAAATCTGAGAGCCCTGCATGATTAGAGAAACCCTAAACCCTAAATCCCCAAGCACCAAGGCCTTCACCCCAACCCGTACATTCTTCAAAAAGTTAGGACAAGGCACCCTAAGCAATGATGTTGGTAAGTATCCCAAGCCCCATATTATAAATTCTCGTTTCCTAAACATGAACCAGCAGGGCCCTCATCAACCCCGCCCAAGCACCTATGAGCTCTCATCAACATGTGGTACAAGCCTGCCCTTCGCAATTGCACCAATATGTAAATCGTGCTCGTTCGCAAAATTCAAACCCCCAAACCCAGTTAACCCTTTTGGTGAAACAGAAACAGGAACAACCCACAACGATTGAAGCCTAAACTCGTACACACGACTTTTCAGCTCAATACACCCGGGCTCTCTTGGAGCACAAAAATGCAAAAACCTCTACCTCCAGCCACTAAAACCCTAACTAAACGCTTCAAACCTAAACGAACAAGAGGAAACACTATCCCTAAACCCTAAACCCTAAACCTATGCCCAGGAACGCTTCTGCGTGGTGCCCTCGGAGGCAAATTCTGCCTTCGGCTGCTTCTTCGAGTTTTGGGCTTAGCAGTTAGGGTTTAGGGTTTAAGGTTTAGGGTTTTTGGGTTTCACGGCTCTTGTTAAAGTCCTCTGTGGGTTTTGGGGTTCGAAAAGATGTTACTATAGGGATTTAGTGTGGTTATCGAAGTTTTCTAGGGTTTGGGCTTTTCTCTGCTTCCGCAGAGTTTGGAGGCGTGGGGGATTCTCGGTTCTAAACTGTCTGAAGCGGATTGGAAAGGTTTTTGGTGGTGAGGGAAAAGGGTTTGGGTGTAAGTTCTCGCGTGCATCCAATACAGAGCCCTGAAAAAAGCGTACTGCAAATTCTCCTCAGCCTCCTAGACCGTTGGATCACAGGTGTTCGGGTTCAAGCCTTGGTAGCGTGACCCAAGCTTGCTTCTGCGTGAGCCCCTCGGCCACTCGGCTGAGAGCATGATCCAATCGATGGATTGGTGCCGATTCGCGACTTCCGGTCACAGGACCCGAGGGGTTTAGGGTTTAGAGTATGGGGTTTAGGGCCGTAGATGTAGATGTAAATGGCACGTCCGCGGATGCCTTCTTCCCACGTCTCCTCAAAACTTGGGCCTGGAATGAGTCTAGCGAGCAGTTTTGTCTGCAGAGATGGCGTGTGCGGACCTTGTTCTTTCGCAAACAAGAGGCTTCATACCTGTAACTGCGTAACTCTGACTCTCTTCACCTACAGTTTAGCAGCCATTACCCCGTAATTATTAGGTAGAACCCCATAAAAAATTGTAGGTAATGAGAGTCCCAGGTAGACCTTCTGCTTTGGCACGAGCCAGCTCCGCTTGTCATGGCGCAACTCCTTCTCCTCGTCCGCTCGAGCTCCT
Source organism: Symbiodinium necroappetens (assembly GCA_905231915.1). Taxonomy (NCBI): domain Eukaryota; class Dinophyceae; order Suessiales; family Symbiodiniaceae; genus Symbiodinium; species Symbiodinium necroappetens. The sequence goes on along the minus strand of CAJNJA010009598.1, from coordinate 10,099 downwards.
TCTTGATCCACTCGTTCTCATCTTTTTAGGGTTTAAGCTCACCCTAAACCCTAAACCCTAAACCCTAAACCCAGGACAGTCCCTTCTGTAAGGTTTAGGGTTTATTGCTTCTAGTGACTGCGCATGAGGAAGTGCAGGTCCTTGCGCAAACAATGCTCAAGAGCTCCACAGAGCGGAGAACATTTCGGCTTCTAGCTTTCTCTACTATACAGGGACTTCGCAGGGCCATATGGGACTTTCCGAAAATTAGGGTTCCTTGTTTTGGGGTCCTTTTCATAAGGATCCTACTATTTAGGGTACTATATTAGGGTCCCCTATTGTCGGAAACCCCCATAGGGGTTTTCACAGGGCTTAATATAGGAGCCTCAGGCCTTAGACTAGGGTTTTATGGGCCTTTTTGAAGAGCACGTCCCCCTTCTTCCGCCCGACAGCACCCGCTTTAAAAACCCCACAGAACACTTAAAGGAACCCCTAAGCCCTAAACCCTTTCAGACTTCTTTCTGCTATTACCGTCTGAATGCTTTCAGCCTTCAGCTCGAGGGCTTCGGACTTCGAGGCTTTGAGGTGAAGAACTGTAGGGTTTAGGGTCTGGGGCTCATGGTTTCGGGCTTAGGGTAAGCCGCAAGTAGGGCTATGAGCCCGATAAGGGTTCTCTTTGGGGCTCTGTGGGTGCTGTTTGGGGTTGTAGGGTATCCGTAGGGCTATTTTTAAGCCTTAGACGGCTTTCCAGAGACGCTAACCGACACTGGCAGTAATGTCTTAGTGGGCTAAACACCTTGCACCTAAAGTAGACAACTGCAACAGAGGACGAGGGCTTTCGGCTTTAGCAGGTAATATGCCAAAAAATCGGTTCTGGCTGTTTGGGGTGGTAATAAACCCTAAACCCCTAAAACCCTACACGCTAAACCCTAAATCTCTAAACCCCGAAACTAAACCCCTAAACCCTAAACCCAAAAAACTGGAGGCCCCTCTTGCTATCTGCAACCTGCCTGGATCAGCTCGGGTTCCTGAGCAAAAAGAACTTGAAAGAGTTCTTCCAAAGTCGGGCTTCCTTCCCTGGGTTCAGGATTTAGGGTTTATTGGTTTATGGTTTAGGGGGAATTTGCGTCAAGCGCTGCCGATATTGCATCCTGCGCATGTCTGATTTCTGGAGACCACGTTACCTAGGAAGTCCTAAACCTAAACCCTAAACCCTGGTCAGTCCCAGCGGCCGCCACGAACAGCGGCGCGCCACAGCGCGCGGCCACGGACCGAAGCGAGTCGTCGGCATCAGAGGCCAGGAGAACAGAGTGGACCTCAGTGAACCTAGTGAAACCCTAAAGACTACACCACAAACTCGCAACTCCAAAAAGCTCAAATCCAAAAGCCCTAAACCCCTAAAACCCCAAAGCCCTACAACCCTAAAGCCCTAAACCCCTAAAACTCCTAAACCCGAAACCCTCAAACCCTCAAACCCTAAAACCCCAAAACCCGAAACCCCTAAACCCCTAAACCGTATGGCTTGGGCTCTTTGGGAGCTGTAGGGAATTCGGAGGTGGTGCTTCAGGCCTCCAGGCCTCAAGTGGCTTCCAAGATTGTCAATTGTTGGGTGTGAAAAACCTTAGTAGTTCGATGCTCCTGAATATGGGCACCATAAACCCTGAACCAGAAGCCCTAACATAAGAGCACAACTTGCTCAAGTTCCTGCTCATGTTCCTACAACACCAGGGCTGCCCATCACGGGATGAGCAGGTTAGGGACAGGAGCTATCCACTAATGCATTCATTTGCTGGTGAATCTAGGCTACAGTTAGCATCATATGATCAAGCTCCAAGGTAACGACACAATCTGACCACTATTGAAGGTCTAGGTGGAACTTTCCTTTCTGAATTTTTGTTTCAGGACAGGTTAGGGCCGGGTATAGTTAAAGTTCAGATCCATTGAGTTTCAAACCCGCTTGACAACTGCATGAGTTTCAAGAGAGTCGGGTTGAAGGACAAGTTTTCTTGGAAAGGTCTTCGATTTCTCCAGCTTTCGAGCTTGTGTACGCATTGGGGCCCTGATAATTGGCAATAATGCCCCATTACAGTCTCTATACCGAACAGCATAAGAATCGACACCACCATGCTACTAGGCGGCTCTGTACTACTTAGGGCTACACGTCCACCCCACACACACTTCGAATCAGCACAATCGCTTTTACGCCTTCCAGCCATCGTAGCAAGTGCACAACTTCCAGCTGGCCGTGCCGAGATGCGGCCATCAAGGCTGTGAAGCTCTGCTGTCGGCCAAGTTGAGGTCGGCAGCAGCCTCCAGCAGCAAGCGCACGACTTCAGCATGACCACGCCCAGATGCGGTAGTCAAAGCTGTGGAGCCGTACATGTCGGCAAAGTTTGTGCCTGCATCGGCATCTAGCAGCATGCGCACGACTTCAGCATCACCTTGCCGAGATGCTATCATCAAAGCTGTGTTGCCGTAAATGTCGGCAACGTTTGTGCCGGCATCGGCATCTAGAAGCACGCGCACGACTTCCGCATGACCTTCCCGACATGCACTCATCAAAGCTGTGGAGCCACTGTTGTCGGCCCAGTCTGTGTCGGCACCGGCCTCCAGCAGCAAGCGCACGACTTCAGCACGACCTTGCCCAGCTGCCATCTGCAAAGCTGTGGTACCGTGCTTGTCCGCAACGTTTGTGCCAGCACCGGCCTCCAGCAGCAAGTGCACGACTTCCGCACGACCTTGCCCAGATGCGAGCATGAAAGCTGTGCCACCGCACTTGTCCGTAACGTTTGTGCCGGCACCGGCCTCCAGCAGCAAGCGCACGACTTCCGCACGACCTTGCGCAGATGCGATCATCAAAGCTGTGATACCAGTACCGTACTTGTCCGTAGCGTTTGTGGCGGCACCGGCCTCCAGCAGCACGCGCACTACTTCCGCATGACTTGCCGAGATGCGATACTCAAAGCTGGCTCCCAGGTGGTGCCGATCGCATCTGGATCTTGGGGCAGCTGCATCATGCCCTCAACCTGCAGGGTTTGGCAATGCTGCTTCAAGCAGCAAGTCTGCCTGTGTTGCCGGAAGACATTAACAACACCTGTAGGAATGTTAGGATTTAAGTCTGGTTGTTGTGCAGGCTGCTGCGATGTAGATGGATAGATGGATGGATAAAAAGACAGCCAGACCGACAGATGAACCATATAGATAGACGGCAAGATTGCTACATGGCTACATGGATGGATGGATGTATGGTTGGATGGATGGATGGATGGATGGATGGAGGCATGGATGCATGGATGGACGGATGGACGGATGGATGGAGGGAGGGAGGGAGGGAGGGAGGGAGGCATGGATGGGCAGACAGATAGATGGATGGATGGATGTTTGGATAGATAAATGGATACGTAGATCGATCGACAGATAAATAGTTAGGTATAATGGATAGATACATAGATAGATAGGTAGACGGGCAAAAGAACAGATAGATTAGTTGGACAGATAGATACATAGATAGATAGATAGATAGACTAGCTAAATAGATGGATAAATAGATAGATAGATAACTTGACAGATAGATAGATAGATAGATAGATAGATAGTCAGATAGGTAGATAAACAGACGTGACATACAGATAGATAGTTGAAAGAGGCATACACACACATGAAAGTCTTCCTCCGGAATTGTTTGTGTAATTTGTCTACATATGTACACTGTTTGCAAACTTCCAACCTTGGAAATGGAGCCCTGCCTAGCAGCGGCTGCAAGGTCGTCGATCTGCCTCTGAGAAACATCTGCATATGTCAACAGAACGAGATCCAGGTTCATCGGGGAGTCCAGCCTCACAGTGTCCTTCAAACTCTCGCCATTGAGAAGAACTTTCTGCCTAAATGGTGGGGGCAAACCATACACCTGAGTCAAGCGCTGCTTCAAGCCCTTCACGTCGCTCACCTCCCCCACGTGTATGCTCGCCAAAGCTTGTCCGGAAAGCATTGTGACGTTCAACATCTTTTCCAGCGAGTAATGGCAATGAGGCCTGAAGGAATGGCGACACATCAGAACCTGACAAGCCAAACCCTGCTGTCGAGCACCTCAGTTTGTCATCAGTCGGCTTTTTCGGCGAAATGCCGGCAAACGCCACAACCCAATCCCCAACCCTGAACCTTGATGGAACATCTGTGTAAATCGGAAGGCCAAGCACTGAGCCTTCTAAGAGAACGTGCGCAAAAGCCAAACTCGAAAGCATAAGGCTAAGTTAAGGGCTTAGGATTTAAGAAGTTTAGGATTTAGGAATGTTTAGGATGTAGGACTTGATTATCATCTAAAAGTTGAGGGCTTCATTACTTTAAGCGGAATAGAACCTACAACCATCTTAAGGCCTACCTGGACCCTAAGAAAGCTAACTTTTTTAGGGTTCCTTATTACATATGACTTCCTTATGGTCATATGTCAAGTTAGTTAAGCCAGCCTCTGAAGGCCGAACACACCCTAAACCCCTCCCTCGACCCTCCCCCCCCCTCCCCCGCCTCAGCCCTGAAACACAGACTTAGGGTTGAGGGTTTAGGGGTTTCGGGTTTTAGGGTTTAGGGCTCAGGGGTTCAGGGTTTAGGGTTTCGGGGTTTGGGGTTTAGTGGTTTAGGGCTTAGGGTGCAAACCCCGCATCCTGAATCCTAGGCGTTGTACCCACCGACCATAACCTAAACTTACCTTGTCCTCATTCTACAGCACTACTGCAAGTCCCCACAAACAGTTCCCTCGGAGCGGACAAACCGCAGGAAAGCCGATGAATGCTTGAAAAGCCCGAGAATAAGACCACATCACACGTTCATACCAACTTGAAACCACTGAAAGACAGCAAAGCCGGTACCACAACAACAATGCATTACCAATGTAAGGGTTGATGGAAGCTTATTTTTTGGGGGCACTGAGCCTGAAACCTTTCAAACCTTACAACCCTTCACCCTTCGACAGCCCCTAAACCCAGAAGCCCATAAACCCTAGAACCCTAAAGCCCTAAACCCCAAGAAAAAATTCAAAACCCTAGACCCTAAAACTCCCTACACCTAAGAACCCACAAGTCCCTGAAACGCCCTAGACCCTGAAAACCTGCAAATACGTCAAACACCCTGCCTAGACGCTACAACCTCAAGCCTGTCGTCGATCGAAGGGGCCAACGGCTCCCTTCTAAAGCCCTTTTGTAACCCTGATAACCCTAAACCCTAAGCCCATAAACCCTGAACCCTAAACCCTACCTGTAGACTCAAACAAACAATGGGAGGAACCCCAGAATCCTAAAAACCCCAAAAACCCTAAACGCCCTAAACCCTAAACCTCAAAAACACTCTAGCTTAAAACTTCAAACCCTAAACCCTAAACCCTAAATCCTAAACCCTGAACCCTAAAACCCCCAATCCTAAATCCTAAACCCATAAACCCTAAACCCTAAAACCCTAAACCCTAAACAAAAAATGCCTTCAAAGGCACCTCCACCGCTCGGCCCGCCGAGCGGGCCTGGAGGAGGCGCCTTAGGCAGTCCCAGCTGTAGTGGACCCGCGCCTCTTCGGATTGTTTAGGGTTTAATTAGGGTCTACTTGGGATTTAGGGTTTAATCAGGGTCTAATTAAGGCTGAATTGGGGCTCGGGGTTCGGGGTTTAATTGGGGTTTAGGGTTTAATTAGGGTTCAGGGTGTAATTGGGGTTTAGGGTTTAAGTAGGGTTTAGGGTTTAATTAGGGTTTGGGGTTTAACTAGCGTTTAGGGCTTAACTAGCGTTTAGGGTTGAATTTGGGTTTAGGATTTAGGTTTTAGGGTTTAGGGTTTTAAGCTTTAGGGCCTTAAGGTTTGAGGGTTTAGGGCTTCGTAATGGCTCTATTAAGGCTATAAGCTATAAGGTTTCTATCATAAGAGCTCTATCAGAGTTCCACAAGGGCTTTTATCGAGTGCTGTAGTGGATGCGCGCCTCTGGAAGGGCATAAAAAGGCTTTAGTATGTTTTTGTTGAACCCCTTTTCACTCCAGCCCACGCTCCACAGACTACAGCAAGGCCGACTATCGACCATGGGAAGATCGCAGCACCTTTGATAAGAAGCCCTTTAGTATGGTTTAGGGTTTAGGGTTGAGGCTCTAGGCTTTTGGCTTACATGCTCTCCTCTTCAGCCCTGCTCCCAAAACGGGAACGTTCGCTAAACTGTGGGCTCCCCATGTAGAACCTTAAAAAGGCCCTTGAACCTCAAACTTGTCAAAGCCCTTAGGATACAACCAGTATGCATGTAAACACCTCATAAAGCCCTAGAAGGCCCTGTGAACCATATCCATTGCCTGAAGCTTTAACCTCAGACTCCCAATCGACGGCATGCAAGATACATGTTCTTTACATCCCTAAAGCAGATGCCATAGGGCCATAAGCCCATACCCCCAACAAAGGAACAAACTCAAAACACCCACTGGCCGTAGAGTAAAGCCGTTCTCAAACCCTCGAGTTTTGGAGGTCGAAGCGCGCCTGGCAATCGAGCTCTTTCAGCCGCCGGCTGGCTGACCCCGCCTTGCACGGCGTGCAAGGCGATTTAAGGCTTCGGGGGGCGCAGGTCCAGGGTTCGGGATGAAGCATTTAGGGCAGTTCTCTAAATTAGGGTCCCTTGTGAGGCTCCTTTAAGGGAATTTGAAAAAATTTCCAGAGGGTTTCTACAAGGGTACTATAAGCATTCTGTATGGGTAGTTCTCTAAATTAGGGTCCCTCGCTGTTGTCCCCAGTAGAGTACGGCACCCTTAAAAAAGAGGGACACTAAAGGGGACACTAACTTAGAGAACTGCCCATTTAGGGTCGGGCTTCATCTGATGGGGCTTGGGGCTTCTGGCTTGCATGTTTAGTGTTTAGGGTCTTAGGGTTTAGCGGTTTAGGGGTTTAGGGGTTTAGGGTTTAGGGGTTTAGGGGTTTAGGGTTTAGGGTTTTAGGGTTTAGGGCCGAAAGCTTCAATTGAGGTGTCGGTATTGGATCCTTGATGCTAGAACCGTGACACGACCCGTGTAAAACTTGATAGAAGCGTAACACCTTGCTATGACACCTTAATAGAAACCTCTATGTACCCCCATAGAAACCGTATACAACCCTAGCCCTAGAAACCCACTGTCAAACTCACCAAAGTCTTGACCTTCGTACTACCTCGTGGAACCCTTAAGGACCGTGTAGAAATCTTACAAAACATTACAGACCCCCCTCGCCACCCTAAACCCTAAACCTCAACCCTGAAACTACTTAAAGGATCATGGGACTTGGCAACTAGGCCCCCCTAAACCCTAATCCCCCTCGTCCCTAAACCCCAAACATTCGACACCTGCAGTAAACCTTTTGAAATTTTCGGCTCAAAACTCACGGCGTGCCTCGAGGTTCATCACTTTCTCCGCCAAAGCACGCACCTGCCGCTGGTACTCGGGATGATTCCTGCGCCGGTAGTATTTCGGGTTGCCTTTTGGGTTTAAGGTTTAGGGCTTTGGGTTTAGGGTTTAGGGATTAGGGTTTAGGGTTTCGGGTAAAGGATCCTTCAAAAGACTCTTAACAACCTTTTCAGGATCCCGGAGGCCAGACTCTTCACATGAACCTGACCGAATTCCGGAGGCCTCTTTTCTAAACGGAACGCGATTTCCTGCCGCAGGAATCACCCCGACCCAAGGGGGGGTCCTTGCAGGGGACGGGATGATCCCTGCACCGTTTGGGTTAATGCTTAGGGTTTATAGTTTATGGTATTTACCTGCTTCGCTAGGGGGAAGAAGGGATAGACTTAAGCCTTCAAGCCTCCAAGGTTCCTAGATTCCTAGATAGCCGATTCACCGCTTGATTTCGGTATCTGTATCTATATCTATCTATCTATCTATCTATCTATCTATCTATCTATCTATATATGGAACAACCGTAATGGCGCTGAGGATAGATACAACCCAAGCATTATACCTGGGGTCTTCTGCGATTTCCCCCGAATTAAGGCCTGCATAGGATACATTGGGAAATGCACAGGTTACAGAGAAGAAAGCAGCAAGCGTCACCCTCGAGAAACCAAGGGAACCGAGGTGACGCAGCTAGCAAACGAACCGGCAGCAAATACAGTGTGTATATGCGTTTATATATATATATGTAGATATATATACGCATACATATCTTGCTTGAACTGTGTGGAGTAGGGTGGCTTGAAGGAGGAGCGTTGCTTCAATCCTGCAAGCAACAGGAACCTAAACTCAACATTTAGGAACCGCCGCGGAACCCCGGGCTACTCCCTTGGATGCCGAAAGCCGAAAACTCCGACCTCCACAGGATCCTTCTGAACTTAGGGTGTCGGGCTTCGGGTTTAGGGTTTAGGGGTTCCGGGTTCCGGGTTTAGGATTTAGGGGTTTAGGGCTTAGGGTTTAGGGGTTTAGGGGTTCAGGGTTTAGGGGTTTAGGGGTTTAGGGCTTAGGGTTTAGGGGTTACACCCCTGCAAATCATATACGAACCCTTTAAATCTCTGTGAAGCTCTGAAACCACTTCATGGCGCTCTCCGAGTTTTCCGCCCAAATCTTGAACCCTCAAAAACTAAACCCTCCCAGAGGGTTCATATACACTACCATTGTGGAACCAAGTCCCCAAAGACCATCCCTATGATGGTTTTGGGGGCCTCGTTTCATAATGGTAGTGTATTTGGACCCTCTGAGGAGATGTAACTTAAGATACCAGAATCAGGAAACCCTATTCTTTACTAAAGATCCCTATTATGGTAACTTGGAACAAAATCCCTTAACAAGAACCCAGCTAAAGCCCCGAAACCCTAAACCTAAACCCCTAAACCCCTAAACACTAAACCCCTAAACCCTTAAACCTTAAACCCCTAAACCCCTAAACCCTAAACCCTTAAACCCCTCAACCGTCGTAAGCCCCGGAACTCGCAGCTCTCAAAGCCATCCTCCGGGCTTTGTGACGATAGATCACCAAGCGAGGATCGTCGGCCGAGGTCACCGTCTGCCTGAGACCACTCAGGCTTGCAATCCGGACTCTAGGCTTAAAGAGGCGTTCGGGTTTCGGGGATTTAGGGTTTTGGGTTTAGGGTTTAGGATATAGGCTTTCGTTTTTTTGGGTTTAGGGTTTAGGGTTTGGGGTTTTAGGCTTTAGGGTTTAGGGTTTAGGGTTTCAGGTTCAGGGTCTAGGGTTAGGGCTTGGCTAAGGGTTCAGGATCTATGGTTTCAGGGCGTTTCAATCGAATATAATTACCCGAAGACCGTGATCATGGTGTTGTAATCGTTTCTTTTCTGCTGGTGCAGTCTAACCCTCCCCAAACGTCTCCATAATTCAATCCATATAAATGGAGACTGATGAAAACTTCGTGGCACCCTCTAAGAGCCGTGCGAAGCGCATAAAGCTACGTGTAAGGCCCTCAAGCCCAAAACAAAAGATAGCCTTTTCCCTCGTATTCTGTTTGTCAAAGACACCCAAAAAAGAACAAACAGGGCACGACTGGGGGAACCTAGCTAACCCTAAACCCGAAATCCCTACATCCTGGAACCCTAGGCGGTAGAACCCCCAAAGGAACCTTTAAGGGAACCCGTAGAAGAAACGCAACAGCAACCCCTTATAGGAACCCCAAGTGGAACCGGTGAGTTAAACCTTCTGATACGCCAACCCAAAAATTCAGAACCAACCGATGAAAAAGCGCAGATAAAGCTCTGTAAAACCATCTTGCAAGCCCTTCAAATCGGAGCTGGAACCATACCCTAACCCTATTTACCCTAAACCCTAAACCCCAACCCTTAAACCCTAAACCCTAAACCCTAAGCCCTAAACCCTAAGCCCTAAACCCAAATCCTAACCTCTAACCCTTACCCCTCGAACCCTAAACCCTAGAGCAAAAGGCCCCGAAAACCCTGAAGGAGACATGAGCAGCACTCCGAGGACGAGGCAGCGCAGGCGTCGCCTGGGCAGGCCACAGAGGAAGGCTGCTGCAGTGCCTCGCCGTGGCTGTGTGTTTGGTGGCTTTTTGGTGCGATTGGGATTTTGGGACTTCGGGGAGCTTTGGGGAACTTGGACCTCGGGAGTTTAGGAGCTTTTGTTTTTTTTTTGTTTTTTTTTGGGGGGGAGGAGGATTTGTCGGTTTTAGGGTTTAGGGTTT
>CAJNJA010009597.1:3082-14702 GCA_905231915.1 Symbiodinium necroappetens | reverse complement strand
GGGTTTTTGGGGAAGAGGGTTTAGGGTTTAGGGAGGATGGGGTTTGGGAAGAGGGTGTTCAGGCTTGGAGCTCAGTTGCCGTAGTTTGTTTTGATGAACGCCTTGTAAAGCATCCTCTGAAGCCAGCTTTGCTGCATGACGGCATGAATCATACTCGGCCAGCTTTGTCGACCTGCATGTGCCGAAGCGTTGATTCCCCAATTCCAAAGCCCTACAGCCCGAATCCTAAATCCAGTAGGGTGTCTCTGCAGCTGAGAGGACCTCCTTTGGGTTACGTCTCGCCTGGTAAATACCGCGAGCCGGTGAAGCCGGCAGCCAAGGAGGAGTGATCGGAGTTTTTATGACATGGGCAGCTAGTGTCCCATTTTGGGTACAGAAAACGGTACGTCACTCTGCAAAAAGGAGGACCTCAACAAAAAGGAATTCGAATTTGTACAACTACCCGAAAGCCTCAGGGCACTGAAAGTCGAGCAGTGACCCATATCGCCTTAGCCACTGCTTTTTGCTCGCCCCGGTGGGCAGTGCTACGGTTGATGATAGAAATCCTGCATTACACATAATAAGGAATATACCATACATAGTTCCATAGTTTAGGGTCCTTAAGGTCATGCAGGATGTTTATATCATCAACAGTATCACATATTATGGACATGATTCATGAAACTAGTTACTTGCATAACTCAAAGCCTACAGGCCAAGACCTTAGTCTGTTCGCAATCCGAGCTTGCAATCTGCCGCTACTGAGAACACCTAAACCCTACACCCTAAACCCTGAACGCCTAAGATGCTCTTCACTCCTACATCCTTCATCCTGACAACGGGTCCGCTCCCAAGGGAAGCATTGGACGTGGCAGCTTTCTGGGAAAAAAGCTGTGGTGTTTAGATTGTCACTCGTCTTCTCGGCAATAGCCGTTTTCGTCGTCAGGTTTAGTTTCAAGTTGATTGTCATTGTCATGTGTGTTCTGCCACAGCACTGCAAAGACCTTCGGTTTCACGGCGAGAGATTCAAACACAAGCCGCACAAACACTGCATGAACTTCTACAACCTGATCCTACACCAAAACATTCAGTAATGAAAGCAGGGGCATGTTTGCGTTTGGGACATGCAGGAGAACTCTGTGTACGGCTTTAAGACAAAGAAGCTGGTCGTCGAGTGTCCAGACGCAGACGTCCGGGCTTCGCGACTGCACTGCAGGGCTCAGAGCGCCTTCAGCCCGAAGAGCTTCAGGGCTTCAGGGCATAAGATCTTCTAGGGCTTCAGGGCAGAAGATCTTCTAGGTCTTCAGGGCATAAGATCTTCTAAAACTCCAGATCTACTCAACACGAAGTTTGAGCATACCTGAACATCTAAGTCCTTCAAGTGCCTATCGGCAGAGGGTTCAAAGCTTCCGACTACTATCCTCAACCCGACCTCCGAGGCAACCTTAATCCCGAACCCTGCATGCACAACCTGCTGCACTCCGACCACGGTTTAGGGTTTAGGGTTTAGGGTTTAGGATTTAGGGCGCCCATGCCCTAAATCCCCAAGCCCCAAGCAGTGAACCTTCATCACCCCGAACCCAAAACCGGAGCGCAAAGCCCTATTCAGCCAATGAGGAGCTTGCTCCCGGCGGTGGTGACTGGGAAAGCAAAGCTAAAGTTGCTTTGCAGCAGGCTCGGCGCATGGTCTGCGTGACTCTGAACTCTAAACCCTAAACAATTCAACGAAGAAATCGCCAAATTCAACGCAGGAAACACCTGCCCTTCGTTGAAGAGGGTTTTACCGTTTCGCCAAGTTCAACGAAGAAAAAACCCATATTCAAGGAAGATCTGCATTTGGGCTTTGGAGGATTGAGGTTTTGGGGCTCGGGTTTTGGGGCTTAGGATTCTAAGACCAAGGTTTAGGGCCTCTTATTTTCAGGCTTAGGGGTTAGGACCTGGGATGATTTCCGGAGTTGAGCTCGAATAGAAACTGCTCGATCTGGAGCTGCTGAACCCCGAAACTCTAAATCCCCTAAACCCCAAACCCCCTAAACCCCTTAAAAACCCTAAACCCCCGAAACCCTAAACCCTAAACCCCCTAAAGCCTTTGAGGTCGCAGGTTGCGCCGGGGGGCTCGGAGCTGGGGCTGTGAGTTTGAGGCCGTAGCTCAGAAGGCTTTCAGGTTTGAGGTTAGGGGTTAGGGTTTAGGAAAATAGCGGGCTCAAATCCGGGGTTCAGGATTTAGGATTTAGTGGATGCGGGTTTGACGTTAGTAGCTTGGACTTAGGGCTCACCCTAAACCCTCCTACTGAATCTCCAAAACCCAAAATCCCAGCCCCAAAATCGACGACCATCAGCACGAACTTCTACAACTCTGCAAACCTTGAAAACCTTGCAAGATTTGGATAACGCCTCATGGAGCCCTTTTTCGAAACTGACCCTAAACCTAAACCCTAGCCCCAAACCCTAAACCCTGAACCTTACACCCTAAACCCCGAAACTACCACTATCACCAGGCCTTCAAGCGGTTCGGCCCTGTACTGGAAGTGCGTTTGGGCTTCCAGTCTGCTGCTGGTCTCAATGTCGGGAGCTGCCTGGTGTTTAGGGTTTAGGGGGTTTGGGGTTTTAGGGTGTAAGGGTTTAAGGGTTTAGAGTTTAGGGTTTACTTTTAACGGGTTCCGGGGTATTGGGGGCAGGTTTCGAGTTTGCGCGGGCTTGAGGGCTCTTGACGTGCACCCTGTGCCGAAGGCACCGAAGCTCATGACTGGAACAGCAGTTTCGTTCGGATACTTCTTCTTGGGGCATCCGCCGAAGGTCCAGGATTTAGGGTTGAAGTGGTTCAGGTCGGGTTTTGGCATTAAATCCCAGACCAGAACTCTGAAATCCCAAGGCGTGCGTGATCCACAGGGTTCCGGGTTCAGAGTCATTGGTACCTCCTGCAGAGAGATTCGTGGTCTGTCTGTCCGTCGTCCGTCTCAGCACGCGGTTTCGCACCAAACACTTGCACAATTGACGGGCTTCGGGCACAGTGTAGGGTTCAGGGTTCAGAATTTTTGGGTTCTGTGCATGTAGTACGATAGAATCCTGCGGCAATCTCAGGATGACGGACAGAAAGTTGGCTGTGTCCGCTTTGCCAGCGCTAAAGCCGTTGAGCTGGCAATGGGCAAGTCTTCACGTGGATGGATAGCTGTTGCCGACAAGCAACCTGCAAAGCAGCCAGTGACCTCAGGGCATAAGCGTGTTTCGTTTGTCATGCCGACGTCTACATGTACTGGTTCTATCATTACTATATATAATGCAGAAGCATTGCTCGGGCAAGGCATGTGCGCATCAGACAGCCGTCAGCGGACAAAGAAGAACTGCGTGGCATGGCGGCATGTTAATTTCTAAAGTATGTCGAGGTTTAGTTTCGATGACGGTAGAGTTACCATGGATCCGATTACGTGGGGGGAGTTTAGAGACTTAAGCACTATTCCCAAAAGAAACGCAGGGCTTGCTGAATCAGGTTCCTAGAATGCTTCTTCCAGCGGCAGGGTAAGGGTAACTCACAGAGCTACTTAAACATTACCCAAACCATGGAAGACAGTGAACTTCTTTAGAGATATGCAACATTGCCGAAAAAAGGTAGTTTTTTGATTGCTTAATAATAAGAGATCCTGTGCAAGTTTAGGTCTACCTTAACGAGAGGGTTGTTGCGTCCCGAGGAAAATTCGCAGCGCCGCGACACGAAGCGCCAGCCTTGGAGGAATCCTGCCTCCAGCCTATTATGCGTTTGCTTGCGTGTCGCGTCCGGGACTGTTTAGGGTTTCGGACAGCATGAGAGTACCCCGAACCCCAGTGCGCTGACCTAGGGTTCTGGTAGGTGGGGGCCACAAGCCTCGTATTTGCGTGAAGGTTTGCCCAATCTTCAGTTCTTGGAGCTTCGGATTGCACTATGGTGTGCTAGTTCTTAAGTATCATTTTCCATTTCAGCCGAATCCTTGCCGCCTGGCAGGCACCTCCAAGCAAGAAGAAGCTGCGACCCAACGAGAGGTTCGCTTCGAAGCAGAAGGCGGATGCCGAGGAGGAGCCCGAGGTCCATTGCTGCAAGCGTTGTTGTGTATGTACAACATTTATAATATATACATCTACCACATAGACTATACGCATATATGTTTATATATATATGTATATATATATACATATTGACCTTGTTCCTACATACGAATAGCGTCTTCACTTGGGACCAGGGAGCGGGAGCCGGAGCAGCAGTAGCAGCAGCAGCAGCAGCAGCAGCAGGAGCAGTCGGAGTAGAAGGTGCAGTAGGTGTAGCAGCAGCAGCAGCGGCCGTGAGGTTAGGAATGTCGTTGTCGGAGTAGAAGCATTCGTCACAGCAAAAGTGCTAGAGTGGCATTGGCAGTTTGGTGCCGCAGTGCTCACGATGTCATATCTGCCAGCTGAAAGTCAAGCAGAGGGGTTGGTTCATGTTCAAGTCCGACATCCCCAAATGTCTTCTGGCAGTGTCACAGAGGCATAGTGAAGCCTCCGAAAGGGCTCCCAGATCCGAAGTTTCTCACCCGCATCTGTTGAGTTTCTTGCAACCGTCAAATTCCTGAGATGCGAGGCGCTTCCTTAAGCCATGAAGCCCTGCAAGCACTGCTTTCTGACATAGAGGCGGAGCCCGCCAAACCTGCGGAGCCCAAGCCACCGCCGCCAACTGCTCCAACACCGGAGCAGCCTGGCTCCATTGCATGTTTGTTTTTCTGTTCATCACCTCAATCTGTTCGTCTGTGGGTGTATACATTAGTATACATATTGAGTTGTTTGGGTGTCCTCGCTCCCTTTCCTTAAACATAGGAAGCCAAACAACCGATATTTACATGGACGGACGGATTTACATGGATGGATGGCTGGATGGATGGACAGATGGACGGATGGATGGATCGATGCACGGATGGACGGATGGACGGATTGATGGATGCGGGCACGTTGATGTTGTTACTATAAACCCTCAGTGGCAGTTGCAGTAGCAGTGGCAGCAGTACCAGCAGGCAGCGGTGGATGTAGTCGTCGTCGTCATCATCACGTTTCATAGGTACTAATCGCAGTATTGTTAGCAGCATGGGCTGCTCTTCAGAAACGGTCGTGTTGGGCGGGTTGATGCTGTTCGTTGTCTAGTACGGTCTAGTCTGCTGGAAAGCCTTTGAATTGAAGATGCATGATAACACTTGCGCTTCGTTTATAAGACATTATTCCATGTGGGGTTTGGTTCTCTCTGGCATTTTGGGTCCTACTGGCATGACTTAGTGGGTGGGGGTTCTTTTTGGCTAGTTTTGTCTGTTCTTTTTTGGTATTTTTTTTGGTTTTCGCCTGCATGGCTTCAATCATTCAAGCGCCGAGTCAGCAAGTCGGTCAGTCGATCTGCGAGCCCGCGTCAGTCGGTCAGTCGTCCGTCGATCCGCGAGCCCGACAGTCAGTCAGTCAGTCAGTCAGTCAGTCAGTCGGTGCGTTGGTCGGTACGCGAGCATGTCGGTCTGTCAGTCGGTCCGGTGGTCGGTCGGTTGGTCCATGCGTCAAGCGCCGGGCTGTCAGTCAGTCGGTCAGTCGGTCCGCCAGTGTTTGAGATATATGATGAACCGATATCGCCAAATGAGGGGGCGTGTTTGAGATATAGGATGAACCGGAATCGCCAAACGACGGGGCGTGTTTAACATTGTGATGAACCGTTATCGCCAAATGAGGAGTATGTTCAGCAGGAATGACAAACCGTTATCGCCAATTGACGAGGCGTGTTCAGGATAGATGATGAACCGGAATCACCAAATAAGGCGGCGGCCAGTTTAAGATATGTGGTGAACCGGGCATGCGACATGAGGGCGCGTGTCTAAGACATGTGGTTAGCCGGAATCGCCGAATGGAGGGCATGTTCAGCATGTATGCCGAACCGGAATCGCCAAATGATGGGTTGCGTTTAAGATATATGATGAACCGGTGTCGCCAAACGGGAGGGGGGTTGGCGTGTTCAGGATGTATAATGAACCGTTATCGCCAAGTGAGGGGTATGTTCAGCAGGAATGATGAACCGTTATCGCCAAATGACGGGGGGTGCTCAAGACATATGATGAACCGGAATCACCAAATAAGGTGGCGGCCTGTTTAAGATATGTGGTGAACCGGAATCCCCACATTAGGGGGCGTGTTTAACATGTATGATGAACCGGAATCGCCAAACGAGGGCGGCATGCTTAAGGTATATGAGATACCGGAATTTCGGAATGGCCAAATGAGGAGGCGTGGTTAGGATATATGATGAACCGGAATCGCCAAATGAGGGGCGTGTGTAACATATCTGCTGAACCGAATCGTCAAAAAAGGGCAGGTGTTCAAGATGTGATGAACCGCCATTCCCTTTAGCATTGTGCTAGCAAACTGGGGGGGGGGGGCTGCGAAGCCTTGTGGACATGATTTAGTGAACATCGTACCTTCAAGAACGCTATTTCGCTATTTGCGGTTTCAAGTCAAGCACAGAACTCGTATGAGGCCTTGCAAACCCCGTCCTAGAGGCCCAACTTTTTGCTTTCTTGTTACCGCGCAAGCTTGCTTTAAAGAACATCGTGCCATCAAGAACGTCAAGCCGCAAACCTGAGACGCCCAGAGCCTGAACTGGCACGGAGGGGCCGGCGGTCAGGCCGAAAACCAAAAAAAATTGAGAAAACAAACCTCGAATATAGCCTCAGTTGTCGCCATCCCTGTGACGCTTGCAAGTTTTGTATATGGATCCAACCGAAAACCAAATAATACCCAGAAAACCCAGAAAAATACAACAAAAAACCCTGGACCCTGACTTGTGGTTTGCTCATCTTGACAGTATTGCGTGTATTGTCAATGATGTCAGCATCAGTATGTGTAGTGAATCTAGCTACTGTTGCCAGCGACATTCTGGTCTTCAAGGTCCCGGCCCTTAAACCAAGCACGAAATCCTCACTTTCCACCTCTGATGCAGCATCAGCAAGTCCCAACTGAGCAATCTTTGTCGAGAGGCCAGCTCCACCGCCTGCAACATGGCTGCAGTTCTACTGATCTCGGTGCAGTGTTGCGAAATTTTCTCAAAGTGGGGCTCGGGATCTCGCCCAATGGGGTCAATTGGGGTATCGGTTGCAACCGATACAAGCTTCCAAGAGTTTGTTGGTTCCCGATGTGTAGCAGGTTCCATCTTTGGGCTTTTGTTGAGTTGTAGAGTTTCCTAGGGAGTCTGAGATACAGATTTTTCGGACGTTCTTTATATCCCCCGAGGGTTCCACGATCAAGGACCGTGGATAAGCCGACATGGGAGTTTTTTCCCTGAATCTAAAACTGATGACATCCACGCATGGCCACAAATCCTGAGCCTCTGAGCTGGAAAGACCACGCCCAGATGTCAACACTCTAGTTAGGCAGAGATATGTGGCATTCCGATCGCACGGTATGAAGCACTTTTACTATTCACCTATGTAAACAGGCAAACACTCAAACACATAGAGAAAACGCACTTTGATGTTTCAGGTGAAACCCTTGACCCCAATTCCACCCTAAGCCCAAAACCCCGAAACCTCGAACCCTCAGACTTCGGAAAGGAGCCAGATCGCCCCACACCACTTGCGGCAGACGCAGAGAGTTCTGCAGAAGATCGGGAGGTGGCCAAGGGCGAGGAGGACCAAAATGGGGGCTGGTCGGGGCTCAGGCTTTGGGGGTTTTGGAAGTTGGTGTCTTCTCGAAGTTTAGCTGCTTTCACTTTAGAGATTTGTGGGTTTCCTGTTCATTTCAGAGTTTAGAGGCGTTTAGCAGTTTGTGAAGGCTTTGACCCAAGAGCTAGGCTGTAACTGCAGGCTGCCAAAAACAACCAGTAGTCCTATGTTTCCAGAGTCTCTAGTACACTAGCAGATGATGGCCCACAACTCGAGTGACTCCAACAGATGCGCCCTTCAGCCCAGATCCTGGCTCCAGATGTTCAGGTGTCCGCAGCTTTCACTCAGAGGGACAAGACAGCCTGATGCACAGAACGGATTTTTGCCCAACAAAGTGGTGGTTTTGAGCCCCAACTCCCTTGTCCTGAGTTATAAGCAGGTTTCAGAGCCTGGGGTCCAGAGTACCAGGTTGCAGGTCTGCATAATTGAAGACGCCAAGTGCCTTTCCGAAGCAGGGTTTAGGGTTTAGGGTTTGGGGTCTGGCTCCTGTACCTGCTCGGTCAAGTTTAAAACCCGAGGAGCAGGCCTGACACATGACAAACTTTCCAACTTCTTCCTGGAGTTAGCATCAGCCAAAAGTTTAAAGCCTGTGGCGGTGAAGCGAATCCTTTCGCGACGGATTTTCTGAAACTCGAACAACACGTATCGCGGCCTACTTCCAGTAAAGCTAAGTAAATGTCTTGTGAACCAGACAATTCCTAAACCACAACCAAGCTAGAGAGGAGATCGCACGTGAAATGGCCGGACTCTTGTCGAAGCCCTTCTCCCAGCAGAAAAAAGCTTTGAAGGCCTCCCTGGGCGGTGTTTAGGGTTGAGGGTATAGGGTGTCATCATCGCTAACTGCCATTAGTCAGTGGGTGTTCCTACGGTTCACAACTCAACTTAGGAGACTTTAGTTTGTCGTAGTCTTATTATCAGCATTACTCACACTGTTCCCATGGTTCTCATTTGTGGTGTCGAAATTGTTCTCAAACCTGGGTCTCGCCTTCTTTGGTAGCCATTTAGGAGTGGTATGGGTGTTTCTCAGCGGGCCACGTCTTTCTGAATAAAGTCGTCCTAGCAGGCAAAGACAGCAGTGAGGTTTCAGGACTACGGTTTCCGCACCTAGAGCAACTACGACAAGTGGCATTCAGCTGCAGACATAGAACGCATATCATCAGCAAGGCAAGGCTTGCGGGGGAGCCTTTGATCTACGGTAAGGCTTTGTGCCTGACTCCTACGGGCCCCTCAAAATAAAAAATCCGAAGCTCAGGCGTGCCTTGTCTCGCCTAGTGGATTCGGAAGTTCATCATAGTCTGAACCCCTGATTTTGAGATGAACCTCTATTTGAGGCACACAGCTCCAAACCCCGGAGCTAGTGGATAAAGCATGCATGCAGGCTGTCCGTGCCCGCTGGCATCCAGACAAGAATCCAGACTCTGTGGAAGTCGCCACGCGAGTCTTTCAGTTCATCCAAGCTCACGTGCCCTTGTGGAAGTTTACACCCAAGCCCTACATTAAACCTTCTTGTCACTTCTGAGGACTTGTTGGGTGAAAAGTCTCAGCCGGAGTGTCGAGGGTATTGGGGCTCTATGGTTCAGCACATGATGTTCAGCAGCATGGTGCATGACGATGCTGCGGCCTAATAAAGACAGTCCTGAACCTGCCATGCTTCTGTTTTTGGGCTGCCCCTGCGGTCCAAATCCCGAACCCTTAGCCCTACAGGCCACCCAGCACCTGAATAATCCAAGCTCTTCAGTGTAGATCCGCAGCAAAACCAGCTGCAAGATTGGATATATCTTCGTGTGCCCCAAAGGCTTCGTGCTGAGAGTTCTAGCTCTTGCAGTTCGCATGTGTTCTCAAGAATTTCAACTGTGTGGAATAAGCCGACTCCAAAAATAGTGTTTTCCATCGTCATCCGTCAAGATGGAGCAGCAAGTTCAGGTGGAAGCATTTCAGGCAAAGCGGTCTGCATTGAGGTTCCGTGTCATCTGCTTCGATGCGATGTTTATTTCGAAGACGGAACCCAGCAACCGAACACGTAGGGCCTAAGAAGAGCCACGATGCCGCAAGTACAGCTGAGTGTGCGGGGCCTCATCCTATTTCTTGCTGGTCCTGCTAAGGACGAGTGGCTGCAGCATCATGGACTGGCCTGATTGCCACGCGAAAAAAAGCTGCATCGCACCACCTCGAAGCTCAATCCTCGTGACCTCCAAACCCCAAACCCTAAACCGTGTAAGGCTTCGGGCACGCCCCAAGCTGCTAAACCCAAGCCACGGCACATACAATTTAGGCTTGAGGGTGCAGGGAGTTTAGGGCTTCAACACTGCACTGAATCCTTTTTGTGTTTTGCGTTTTCTGGCATTTCCAGATTTCGCACCCGAATGCCCTGACACCCAAACCCTGTACTCTGGAAAAGAAGGGCCAAGCAGCAAACTCAAAACAGGTCGAGAACAGGCCGAGCGTTATGTAAGATAAAAGTCGGAGGCTTCAAACTGTCAACTCTTTGCGCGACTTGCAGCTAGGATGAATGCGGCCCCGCACATATTTGCCAAATCTGCATGCGCGAAAACTGTTCATATGCATGTACACCCATGTATTTGCACTATGTCTTTGCATATGTGGAAGCATATGTATATGCACACGAACACACGCCTGCATATTGAGAGCACGCGCGCGCGCGCGGCTGTATGTGTGTGTGTGTGCGCGGGTGTGTGTGTGTGAGAGAGAGAGAGAGAATGCACACCTATATATGCATGTAGAGAAGCGCTCGCTTTTGCCTTTGCAGGTGAGATGCAGTTCGGCCGTCCCCACAACTCCCAAGTTCCAAAGTGACATTGGCACTTTCAGTTTTCTAGATAAGACCAAGCCAACCAGGTGTGGTGAGGACGGCACGGATGTGGATGTAATATAGTATAACAATGCAATCATACAGTATGATATAAATCTAACAGATAGTCTATAACACATAGCATATAGCATGCAATATGTAAGAAGAATGTAATATGCATTGTGTAAGATTCAACATATGTACCCAGAGAACCCAATACCCCTTAATTAAGGAATATACCTTAAATCATAATGTTAAGGCCCCTATAATTTAAGGAATATTCCTTAATTAAGGTGTGTTGGGTTCTCTGGGTACCTAAGGGAACCCAGATTAGCCCCTAAACCCCAAACCCCAAACCCTAAACCCCAAACCCCAGACCCCTAAACCCTAATCCCTAAACCCCAGACCCCTGAACCCTAAACCCCAGACCCCTTAAACCCTAAAACCCTACACCCCAGACCCCTAAACCCTAAACCCCAGACCCCTAAACCCTAAACCGCAGACCCCTGAACCCTAAACCCCAGACCCCTAAACCCTAAACCCCAGACCCCTAAACCCTAACCCCCAGACCCCAACCCTAAACCCCAGACCCCTAAACCCTAAACTCTGTATCCTAAACCCCTAAACCCTAAAACCTGAAACCGTAGCGGTCGCCTTGGCACGGACGAGGAGGAGGTCTCCCGGTTCCCAGCCTTCGGGAGAAACCTCCACCTGCTGAGCTTGCGACTCGGGGCTGGGTTTAGGCTTTATAGAATTTAGGTTTAGAAGGGTTTAGGGTCTAGAGTTTAGGTTTAGGATTTAGGATTTAGAGTTTTCGGGTTTAGGGTTAAGGGGGGATTTCCTACGAACCTGATTTTGTTCTGGGCCCAAAAGCTACTTGTTTGGGATAGGGGTGGGGGCATAACCTGCTTATTGTGTAGGGCTGCGGGGCTGCAAGTTGTGAATAGGGTCAAAGACCCTAAACCAAACCCGAAACGGATCTCTTGCATACCGCTAGCATTTGCTTATGGCAAGAGGGAAAACATCATAGGGTCGTGGAGCTACTCTCAGTGGCGGCCGTCGTCGTCGCTGCAGCAAAAGTACCAGTCGTGGTAAACGCCATAGCTGTAGCGGCAATTAGTCGTCGTAGTAGTAGTGGTGGTGGTAG
>CAJNJA010009596.1:0-14704 GCA_905231915.1 Symbiodinium necroappetens | reverse complement strand
CACCCAAATCCCATGCAAGTTCCACCTCGAAGGCGCGAAGATGGCGATGGCGGGTGCTGGTGGCTTAGCTCTTGGAGCTGGGGCGGTCTTCGCGGCCGAACACGCAGGCCACTTGGGGGCTAGGCCTAGGCATGACTGGTTAAGGAGTCTACGACTTGAAGAAGTCGAAAGAAAGCGAAGGCACGAAGGATGCATTCCGATTGCTGCGCGTCTTTTCTGCCCCGAGGCGACATTGCTCAGTTTGCAGAGGGTGCCTTCGATGATGTCGGGCGCTTCGCGGGAGACGCCGCGCATGGCGTTGAAGAGTTCGTGGAGGATATCTTTTGAGGACGCACCGTCCCCACAGGAATCTAGCCTCAGAAGTAGGAAGCATCGACAGAACGCCATGGATATCGCTAGTTGCTATGGCGGTGCCCAGATAGGAGCTGTACAGACCTCCTTTCTGCTGCTCCGAGCCTCAGTGGGCAAGTTCTTTTGTACAGTCCGCCCAGTCGCCATCGGATCGTGGTGACTTTTGATGCGGTGTGGAAACATCGAATCGCGTACAGGCGCTCTCCTACATAGTTGCCCATACTACCTTGGGGGCTTCTTATAATTACTGTAAGTATAGTATGATTAGATTAGTATGATCTACCCCCAAAGACCCTGGTCAAATTATGAAGGCCCCTACATTACCGAGGGGGCTCTGTCTGTCGGCCCTGTAAACCAAGGCTCTGAACCCCGTGGCCTCGAATACGAAACTCCAACCCAGTCCTCTGCTTTGGGATTCTTCGTAGGGTTTAGGGGTTTAGGGTTTCGGGGTTTCGGGGTTTAGGGGTTTAGGGGTCTAGGGGTTTAGGGCTTTTGGGGTTTAGGGTTTAGGCCAACAATGAGACTGTAGGATTTTTGCGGCTTCAGGAGGCTAGTCACTCAGAAGCTTCCGGCTCTCAGCGATCAAGCTCGTGCCCGCTGCTCCCCCGACTGACGCCATGGGCTGCCTTATGGGAACCTTGGCATATCTTCTCTACGGGGTTTAGGGGTTTAGGGTTTAGGGTTCTTCTCTGAGGCTTGGCTTCTCCAGGGCTTCAAGATTGGGCCGAGCCTGCCCGATAGCTCCCGTAGTGTGAGGAAAGGAGGAGATGGCTGGCCAGCCGATGCCATATGCCGCGAACTACAACTACCCCAACCAGGGGCATCGCGGCAAAACTGAGCTTCAATGTTTCGCCTTTGGGCGTTTAGGGGAATCAGCCTCATCAACCTTTCCCAGTTTCAACATGCTCTCTGCTTGCCTTGATGACGGTCGTTGGATGTGGTGCCAGTACCCCCTCTAATTTCATCTGGGGAATCTTTGGCTTAGGGTTCCGGGTTTCGGTTTAGGGCTTAGGTGCTGGAAGGTGTTGGACAGGACCAGCGGGAGGCCTGAAGGTCCCAGGTCTGCCTGGCAAAATTCCTCACTTAGGGTTTAGGGTTTAGGGTTTAGGGTTTTTCGCGACGTGACTGGCTTCGTGAGTGCACCCGCGGGGTCGTGCCATCAGATTGCAGTTGTGGCTTCATTCATGCACTTGAATGTGACGCACGCTGGTGCTGGGTCTGGCGGTGGTGCTGGTGCTGGTGCTTTTTTGGTGTGTTTTCTGTTGTTCGTTCGTTCGTTCGTTGGTTTGTCCATACAGCTAGGATTCGATCGCCCATCAACATTCATTTGTTCAACAATGATGGAAAGTATCGACGGCCTTGTTTCCGTATGCGAGCGCACTGTACTTGTGACGTGCCTCTTGAAGCATATGACTTCGCTGAGGGTTTGAGAACTTTCCAAGCTGCTTTGACTTGGTTCCGCAAGGGAGGTGTAGCACTGCTGCCGTGTGGTGTGGTGTTGAACGCACGATCCCTGTACATCATCGGGTACAGCCGCCCCACCAAAGGAGTTTCGCATCGTGTAAAGCATTGTTGCCCAGTGGATCCCAGGGTCACACTGCAAGAGATCTTCATGCAAGGCCAAGCCAGCCATTGGAGGTTTGACTTTCATGCCAACCTTGAAAATTGAGCACTTGTCTCACTACTGTTGATGATATAAATCCTGCATTACCTTAACGACCCGAAACTATGGGAATTATGGTACATTGCTGATTCTGGGTAGTGCAGGATTTATATCAGCAGCCGTATTAGCAGGCATCTGCACAAAGCGTCAAAGTCAAAATGTCATAATGTTTGTTTATTTGTTTGTTGCTTAGTTGCTGCTGCTGCTGCTGCTGCTGCTGCTGTGGTGTTTTGTTGATGTTGTTCTGCTTGTGTGTGGCATGTCCGAGTCACGAGTTCTCGTTCTTTGTTTTGCTCATTGTTGTCACTGGTCTCACTGCTCCCCATGGTCTTATTCTGTTCTCCTTGGTCGCAATGCTGTTGTTCTTGGCCCGTTGTCCATGCTCAGAGTTTATTATCCCAAGAGAATACGTGCCCTAAACCCTAAACCTTAAACCCCTAAACCCTAAACCCTAAACCCCTAAACCCTAAACCCCTAAATTATTGGTATTCGACAACCTCAATCCGAAACTCTGGGGTTTCGTATGTTCTTTTTCCGGTAGCTTTTCAACGCGCTCACCCAGAGGGGCTCGTGCTCGCTGACAGACTCGTTAACGACGGCTGTGCGGAATCTCGTATTCGACTGAACATGATAGTGAAGCTGCTGACATCGATTGCTTCCTTCGTTGATGCTTTCGTGTGTCAACATCTGCTTCGAGATATCTGCTTCTAGTTGTGTGTAGGATTGTGGGGCACCCGGGATTCGCATGCAGTTTTTGATCCCGAGGTACTGTGGCTATCAGCAAGTCTATGAGCAGCAGTATAGACCGGGACAGGTCTGCCAGTCTAACAGATACGAGAATGCTCCGGGACAGCCCTTCTGCCAGGATCGCTTCGGCTGCATGTCTGCTTTGCTTGGACACATCGTTTCGGCAGAACCCTAAACCATCTCCCAAAAGGCCCGCGCCAATTTTTTTGCTTCAAGAGTTACTTGCAAGTTGCACTTTTTGGCAGGATCGCTTCAGCTACAACCAACCGTCGCCGAGATTCTACGCCAACTGCCGCCCCCCCACGGTCCCGGAGCCTGTGCAGTGCCGACCTGTGGCGGGATATGCTGATCCTTATGCCCAGCCTGGATGCTTGGGCAGCCGCTATGCAGGGTGTGCCGTTTCCTTAAGTAGTAAGTAACGTTGTGCGTATTGCTGCATATTGGATGTCTTCACAGACTCTTGTAGCATTCTGAGCCATCAAGGATACACCCAGCCTGGCTACAGCCAGATGGGCTATGGCGCACCCACCTACGGTCAAGATGTGCTGAATCAGCAGAGTCAAGGAATGAGCTCCGGCGGCTTGACTGTCTCACGCAGGGAGGACTCCGCTAATTAAGCACCCCAAATGCCAAATCCCATACAAGTTCTACCTCGAAGGCGCGAAGATGGTTCGAGCTGGGGCTGTCTTCGCGGCCCACCACGCAGGCCACTTGGGAGCTAGGCCTTACCTGCAGTTAGTTACGGAGTCTACGACTTGAAGGTGTCGAAAGAAAGCGAAGGCACAAAGGATGCATTCCGATTGCTGCGCATCTTTTCTGTCCCGAGGCGACATTGCTCAGTTTGCAGAGGGTGCGGCCCACCGCGCAGGCCACTTGGGAGCTAGGCCTTACTTGCAGTTAGTTACGGAGTAAAGGACTTGAAGGTGTCGAAAGAAAGCGAAGGCACAAAGGATGCATTCCGACTGCTGCGCATCTTTTCTGTCCCGAGGCGACATTGCTCAGTTTGCAGAGGGTGCGGCCGACCACGCAGGCCACTTGGGAGCTAGGCATTACTTGCAGCAAGTTACGGAGTCTACGACTTGAAGGTGTCGAAAGAAAGCGAAGGCACAAAGGATGCATTCCGATTGCTGCACATCTTTTCTATCCCGAGGCGACATTGCTCAGTTTGCAGAGGGTGCCTTCGACGATGTTGGGCGCTTCGCAGGAGATGCCGCGCATGGTGTTGAAGAATTCGTGGAGGATTACTTTTATTGAGGACTCACCGCCGTATGAAGCGGAGGTCGTTGGCGATTATCCACGCCGGAAAGGAGCTGTATAGAGACTTCCTTGAGGGCGTTCCGCGCCTTTAGTAGGCGCGCTCTTGTGACTCTCGTGTACAGTCCGCCATGTCACCCCGTGATTGCAGCGGTGACTCTAGATGCGGTGTGTGGAGAAACACGGAGTGCCTCCTCCCAGACGCTCAGAATTCAGAAACCTCCTTGTCCATGTGCGATCGCGTGGCTGAGGCTCGTGTATGAGATGGCAAAGGCCCCGCTACACTTGGCAGAGTTGGGCCTGCTCTGTGCCAGGATTCGGATTGAGGATTATGGTTGATTAGGGGTTTATAGGGTTCAGGGTTCAGGGTGTAGGGGTTTGGGGGTTTAGAGTTTAGGGTGTAGGGATTTAGGGTTTAGGGTTTACAGGGTGTAGGGTGATGTAGGGTGTGGGGATTTAGGGTTGTCGGGATACGACGGCCCTCGTCTCTCGAGCCTGGGCTTGCAGCCTGGATTCCAAACTGTCAAGGCACGACCACAACCCCCCAAAAGTGGGTTTAGGGTTTAGGGTACTGAAGTAGTTAGAATCATGGCCCAAAACCTCCAAAAGGCCGTTATTCTACGTACTTTTGGAGTCCAGGTAATTCCCAACTGCACGAATGCAAGATACCTTGAGCCAACCAAAGCAGGAGAAACACCTCTCAAGAAGCGTGTCTAACGTGCTTGATGCTCACAAGTTGACAAGACACGCTAAGTTCGAACGGTTGTTATTTCGTTCTCGGGCTCCCCCTCCTCCCCCTCCATGCCCCCCTTCTCTTCCTCGCCCTCCTCCTCCTCCTCCTTCGCTCCGTCGTTTGCCCCCAAGCCCGAAGCACAGAGCCCGCGACGCTGACTCTCAAGTACTTTACATCCTCAAACATTCAATACTACTGCACATCACATCTCATGCCCAAGAGCTCTCCAGAGACTAGCAGTCCATCCTGGAAAGCTGACAGGACACCCAAGCTGAAGTGGTGTTTGGGATCAGAGCTTCGAGGGGTGCGGGGCTGTTGCATGGTTAAGGTTTAGGGCATCGGTCAAGCTGCATGGTAAGTTTACAGCGCAGGGGCAAGCATGTATGGGTCTTAGCTGCAATATAGGGCGGTTTCAAGCAATATTCCCTAACATTGTTGCTTTGGGTTCCGGTTGCAAACGTCGTGTAACATACCCCCGAACTACTTCAGCTCATCAGGGCTTCCAAGACCTTCTGTAGCTTCTGAAGCCATCGCCCAACACCCTAAACCCGTTTTACAGGGTTTAGGGTCCGAGTCCCCTCTGGTGCCCACCTCCCCATACAACTACACAGGATCAACTACGCCCGAGAACCCTGCTCTACGGTTGATGACATACATCCTGCATTACCCAACATAAGGAATAGACCATAATTCCCATAGTTTAGGGTCCTTAAGGTTATGCAGGATTTATATCATCAACCGTATGCCCCAGAACCCTGTTCTATCTGTTGAGGCTCCCCTACTGTAGTGGCACCCGGTAAGTTTTCTTTTGAACATCCGGGCCCCTGGACTAAGTCGTCGTTGCCTGGGAGGCCACCATCCACTATCGCTTTCAGATCGAGCCGCTTGTTACCATCTTGGTTTTGATGGTCCATGGTGTTCGATCGCTGGGGCTTCTGTAAGCTTCAGGGTTTCTGGGCTTACGTAAACCCTAAACCCTTAAACCCTTAAGCCCTAAACCCTTGAACCCTTGAGCCCTAAACCCTTATGTAAACCTTTAAACCCTTAAGCCCGAAACCCTAAACCCTTAAACCCTTAAGCCCTAAACCCTTAAACCCTTGAGCCCTAGACCCTTAAACCACCCTAAACCCCTGCAGTCCAGGGCATTGGGGCTTACCTAACTGTAAACCCTTAACCCTCAAGCGTTAAACCCTAAACCCTAAACCCTAAGCCCCAGGTACGCAGGTGGAAAAGGGCCCAAAAAAAACACTAAGCCCCCCTACAGTTCAGGGTTTTGGGGCTAAGGGTTTCAGGGTTGATGATTTTAAACAGGCGCTGAAGCTTGAGAGAGCCTAGGGCAAGTGGGGGTGAATGTAGGGCCTTAGGGAATTAGGGGCTTTGGTGTTTTGGGGATTACGGTTTAGGGGATTAGTGTTAAGGGGTTTAGGGGTTTGGGGTTTGGGGATTTAGGGCTTTAGGGGTTTAGTGGATTAGGGTTCAGGGGTTCAGGGTCTAGGGGTTTAGGGTTTAGGGGATTCGGAGTTGAGGGATTAGGGGTTTAATATTCAAACCTCTGTAGTGGTCGGGCATGTCGGAGTTCCACCCTAAGACAAAAAAGGGAGCATGAGGCTGCAGGACGGTCCTAGTCTCGTAGGTCGTAGGAGGGCTCGGTGTGCCGCTGTTTGGGGGATATAGGAAATATTCGGATATATCCGGCGCACAGGCTGGTCGGAACCCCGAAATTCCACGGTACTTGAGCCCCCACGCCCCAAACCCAAGACCCCCTTAACCCTAAACCCCAAACCCAAGACCCCCTAAACCCTAAACCCCAAACCCAAGACCCCCTAAACCCTAAACCCTAAACCCTAAACCCTAAACCCAAACCCAAGAACGCCGCGTGACGGATGAGCACACAAGCCCTGCACCCTCGGCCTTCTTGTCTTACTGCTTGAGCCACCGAACCCTGAACGGCTTGGGGTTTAGGGTTTAGGGGGTTTAGGGTTTAGGGTTTAGGGGGTTTAGGGTTTAGGGTTTAGGGTTTAGGGGGTTTAGGGTTTAGGGTATAGGGTGAAGGAACACCAGAAAGCAAGCTTGGGCAGCAGAGATGGGACATCGTTCTATTCACTTCCGGCGAGGAAGGGAGGGGTGAAAGGCCTCGTGGGATCCGTTTTCGCCCTAAACCCTAAAACCTTAAACACTAGAATCCTCAACAATGACCCTAAACCCCACTACGCCAAAATCCTAAACCCTAAAGCCCTAAACCCCAGAGCCCTAGACCCTAAAGTCCTAAGCCGTAACCTTAGAAGGCCGTTCGCACGGCTGGCCTTGGAGCCAGTGAGAGCCATGCAAAGACTAAGACCCACCCTCCTTGGAAGAAGGGTTTAGGGTGGATATCCATAGTTAAATCCATAAACCCTAAACCCATAAACCCATGAATCCACAAACCCCTAAGCCAATAAATCCATAAACCGTAAACACTAGACCCATAAGTCTATAAACCCTAAGCCCTCAACCCTAAATGAACCTCTAAACCCCTAAACCCTAAACCCTACACACTTAAACCCTTAAACCCTTAAACCCTGAACCCCATTCATCACAAACACATAAATCCATAAGCCCTAAACCCCTAAACCCTAAACCCATACTTCCATAAACCCTAAGCCCATGAAAACCTTATAGCCTGATACCCTGACTCCATAAACCCCGAAGCTCTAACCTAACCCTAAACCCACGAGGGTAGTTCTCTAAATCAGGGTCCCGTTTTAGGTCCCAAATATAGTACGGCACCCTTATAAAAAGGACCCCCCCCCCAAAAGGGATCCTAATTTAGAGAACAACCCCTCGAAGACTTGGCCTACGAAGCCCTAGGCAGCAGAACTTCCAGACGCGCGTCAGCGAGATCCTGGGGAAGAAGCAGCAGAAGCTTTGGGAGATCCAGGCAGCCTATGGGCAGGGTTTAGGGTTTAGGCTTTGGGCTTGATTTAAGGATAAGGCTTAGGGTTTAGGGGCTTAGGGTTTAGGGGTTTAGGGTTTTGGGGTTTAGGATTTGGGCTTGCGGGTAATGGATTTAAGGATAGGGCTTCGGGTTTGGAGGGGTTATAGGGTCTAGGGGTAGGGCTTCAAGGGGTGTACGGTTTAGGAGTTATGTGTTTAGGGGCTATGGCATGTACGGTTTAGCGCTTATAGGGCTTAGGGTCGGCGGTTTGGTAGGTTTAGGGTTTGGCGCCGAGGGAGTTTGAGTTCTGGGTCTTGGAGTTTAGGCTTTGGGTGTAGGGCTGTGAGATCCAGGGAGTTTAGCTCTACCTTGGCTCACTATAGTCACTAGAACCATCGCTTTTGAGGGCCGTAATGCCAACCTAAACATGAACTCTTAAGGGACTCTGCAAAAAAATAACTAGGCTTTGGTGGTCCGGGTAGGGTGTGGATGCGCAAGAGCGGTAGGGTTTTCCGTCGAGGGGTGGAGGATACATAAAGCATCATGGAACTGTATCTAGAGTTATGACACAATATGGCAGCAATAGTTATACCCACCTGTCATGTAGGAACCTGATTAAGAAGCCCTGGTCCTGCTTTTCATGATATAAATCCTGCATTACCTTAAGGACCCTAAACTATGGAAACTATGGTACATTCCTGATGATGGGCAATGCAATATCTACATCATCAGCCGCAGAACCCCAAACCCTAAACCCTAAACCCTAAACCCAAAACAGTAGCATCCATATATAAAGAGCCCTAGAGACGACCCAAGGTTCCTGGGTCAGGTTCTTGGGTCAGGTTCCCGGGCTTAGCTTAGGGTTTTATAGGGTTGAGGGGTTTAGGGTTTGGGTTTTTAGGGCTTTATACCGTTGAGGAGTTTAGGGTTTAGGGGTTTAGGGGTTTAGGGGTTTAGGGGTTTAGGTACTCATCAGCTCGGGCCTTCAGGACTTTGGGGGATCAGCTTTGCGGGGGCTTTGCAAGAACGGAATCGCCCCTAAGTCCCATGCCCTGAATATGCGGTTTAGGGTTTAGGGTTTAGGGCGGGCCCTATTCTTGAAACACTACCGAGCTCGAAAAGGTCGTGCAGGACTGCAGCCCCACCTGGTACTGATCCAAGTATCAAAAGAAACCCGGTCCCCAGACGCCAACCCGCAGACCCTTCAGCTGAACCTTCAACGGCCGAAAGCCATAGAAACTGTAAGTTGGACACTGCCCCCACTCAGTAGCAGTTCAGCAACATGCATAATATGGATACATATATATATATATGTATGTATGTACCCTTAGTAGTAGCCCTATTACAGACTGTACCCAACCTATAAGCCGTTGTCTTGAAGCCTCACACCCCAGACCCCTAGACACCTAAACAAGACCTTGAGCTAGGTAGGGTCCCTATAAATTCTATACTCGGGTTCATGATCAGAACCTACAAAAACGGTAGGTTGTGGTAGTTTAAGGTCCCCGAAATGCCTTGAGCCGCAAACCCGAATTGTCCCAGGCGCGCGTGGACAGCGGGAAGCGGGAAGTTCACTGTGCCAAGGCACTGCCCTGAACCCTAAACCGGCCCGTAAGTTGAGGGTTTAGGGTTTCGGCTTTAAGGGTTTAGGGTTTATGCTTTAATTCAGGGTTAGGGCTTGGGGTTTAAAGCTCAGAAAGGGTGTGCTGTGGGGCTCCAGATTTGCCTAAAGTTTAGGGCATAGGGACATGTAGGGTTTCAGGATGGAGGTTTTGAATTCAGGGTGTACAGTTTGGGATCAGAGGTTTGGGTCACTGCAAACGGCTCTAGAAGTGTGATGAAGGCAGGTGGGATGATGCCCAACTAAGAGCCCTCATATACGGGATCCTGTAACCAACCTCCCTTCCTACCTCCCTACCTACCTACCTACCTACCTGCCTACCTACCTACCTACCTACCTACCTACCTACCTACCTACCTACCCACCCACCCGACCGACCGACCGACCGACCGACCTACCTACCCACTACCTACCGACCTACCTACCGACCTATACCTGCCCCTACCCACCTTCATCCCATCTTTTGAGGTGTTCCGGGTTCAGGGCTTAGTGCACTACTGTCGTGTTTTTGTTCTGGGTCCTGCTTCCCCTAGAGGAGGAGCTATTCTTACGCGTCCAGGTTTTTTCTCATTCATAAGTTCAGCATACACAACCGAAGGCGGAGCTTCCTAGGCGTGCAAGGGCTATGGAACATGGTAGCTGTCTTGCCACCAGCCCGCAACTCGAAGCTGAAAAAAAAAACCTGAACCCTAAACCCTTAAACCCCTAAACCCTCAAAGAAAAAACCCTAACCCCTAAACCCCCAAACCCTTAAACCCCTAAACCCGAAACCCCTTTTAAGACCAGGGTAGTTGGGGTTTCTGAAGTTCAAGCCAGCAGGTTTGGGCCAAGACTTTCGTCGACACCTTGGATCAACACTTCCGAAATGCCGTTGGGCGCATGGCCCAAGAGGCTCGGTGGGGTTTCGGGTTTAGGGTTTCGGGTTTAGGGTTTATAGGGTTTAGGGGTTTAGGGGTTTAGGGTTTAGGGTTTGGGTTTCAAGAAAATGAGTTCACCCAGGAAGAGGAAGCTGAGTCGAAGGTTACACTAAACCCAAACCTTAATCCCTAAGCCGTATGCTCTTAAGCCTTGTGCCCGTCCCTACACCTAGAACCTAAACCTGACCCTGCAGCTCAAACCCTAGAAACCCTAGACCCTAGAATGGGGTTGCAGGTTAAGGGTTCGGTTTAGGGTTTAGGGCTCAGGGTTTAGGGCTTCAGCCAGCAAGCCCGGCACTTCCCTTGGAACTCAAAGAGACTGCCGGGATTTCCTTGGTATAGGGGCCTAAATCATTACCACTATTATTCCTTAGTGCTCCTTATCCTTATATTATTATTAAGGTATTATTATTATGATTCGTATTACTATGATGATGATTTATTAATGTTATAAGTATACTATAAGGTGCCCCAAAACCCTATTCAGAGACTGCCTTGCGGAGGCTCACTCGTAGAGTTGAGGATTCCAAGGGTGTTCAGGACTTTCAGGGTTGATTGTTATTGAATGTGTTAGGGCTGAGGTTTAAAGCTTCAGCTATTTTTGGTTGTTAGGTCGGAGGTTTTAGTGCTTGGAGCTTTAAGCTTTGGGAGTTTGGGGTTTAGGGTCTAGGTTGGCTCAAAAATTTAAGCTTTGGGAGTTTGGATTTTATAGGGTCTAGGTTGGCTCAAAGATCTTGTGGCTCATGAAGCAAAGGCTTCAGAGAGAAAGGATTGGGTCTAAAGCGGGGCTCGGAGTTGTCTGTTCTGGTAATTCCGGATTCAGGGCTTGCACGCTTGTGTCTTTTTGGGGTGTCCGGGCGTCAAAGCGATGGGACCTCCATTTCTCTCCTGACACGGGAGAATGCTGCAGCTCCTTCACAGCGTGGGCTCTGCATGTAAGTTCCAAAGACGGCAGCTTCAAATTCTTAATTCTTACCCAACCATGTGCTCAGTCGAAAACCCAAACAGCGCTGGAAAGCTTTAGAAGCTCCCTGAATGGTACCACAACCATGCGAAGATCGATCCCCGAACTCAACTTGGCCGCAGGTGGTGTCCCACATGTCCAAGATCCTAACCAATCCCGGGAGCGCCTGCGAGCAGGCCCTTTCAAGATTTCAAGGTTTGAGGAATTTCGCAACAACATGTCTAGGAGGTAGAGCAGCTTCGGTTTAGGGTCTAGAGTTTAGGATTGTACTTTATACTGCACCCTAAACGTATCCTAGTCATCAGATAAGGCCCCCGTAGAACCTTTGACACCGAAGCTGTTGCAAACACTGCACAGTCGAAGCAGCCCTCGAGAGTCGGTGTGATGAGGCGATCGAGCGATCCTTCACCAAGCGAAACTGGCGGCATGTGGTGATGTACGCTATCGATCCGACCCAGCTGCTGTGTTAAATTCAGATGTCATCACATTTAATACAATGGCCCCTTATGGTCCTGATATAAAGATACACAAGAGCCAAATCCTGTTCCAATGGTTGAGGCCCCCTAAGATGCGTTTGGTGCTTCGGATGAGGCTCAGAAGTGTCCAGGCATTCGGGGTCGGGGCTTGAGGCCAACGGCTAGGAATTTGAGGCTTTACCAGGCCTGAGAGGCGTTTCACGCAGTTAGCGAGTTGAGCTAAGATCAATGGAAACTGGCGATTCTGAAACGGACCCTTCTGCGGGCTTGTTGCTCATGTAGGGGCCTAAATAATTACTAATGCGACTTTGGGGGCTTCCTTACTCTAATTCCAGTTTAATGGGGCCCCACACCCTATTCGAACTATGAAGGCCCTTATGTTACAGTGCCCAAGCGTCTTAAGGATCCATCTGAAAAGGTGTAGGACCAGAAAGGGCCGATCCTTCGGAAGACCCTCCCGCCCAGACTCGCTCAGGTACTTGTTCATGGAGTTCCATAAGGCTCCTCCGGCTTTCTGTTTAGGGTTGACGGCTTAGGGCTTAGGGCTTAGGGTTGAGGGCTTAGGGTTTACGGTTGAGGGTTTAGGGTTGAGGGTTTAGGGTTGAGGGTGGAGGGTTTGAAGGTTTAGGGTTGAGGGCCGGGATCTGATGGCAAAGAACTGCAGGGCGAATTGCGAGAAACGTTGGTTTATGCCGCCAACCCCAAACATCATCAACTCATGTCCCTAAACCCTGCAGCCTAAAAACCTTTCCGTCATTCTGGAGCAGACTCGCAGAGCCCATGGCGGCTCCTTCATGAAAGCAGCCCTTTTATTCCACGCTCCTGACCTGAAATCCGAGATTCCCGGCTTTGGGGTTCGGGGCTCCGGGTTCCTGTACATCATGTCCTAACCCCTGCCCCAAACCCAAAGCCCTTATGAACTCTAAGCCCCAAGCTCCACCTTGAGGGTTTAGAGATTCCAGGGGTAAGGTCCAAGCTGAACATCCGGAAGTAGCCCCCATCACGGCCGATGCCTCCGGCCCTAACCCGAACATCCGCACATCCAGAAACAGGCCGAAGCCCCGTAGCGCCCTAGCGAGAAATCCCAAGCACTAACCTTGCCTGAAACCAAAAACCCTAGAACCCTAAACCCTAATTTTTGGACCCGTCAAAAAGCCCTAATTCGGGGTTTAGGGATTAGGGATTAGGGTTTAGGGTTTAGGACCCTGAACCTTAAAGCCCAAATTCTCCAACGCGAAAGCCTGTCGCCACAGAGGAGTGGGAGACATTCAAACAGGGCCTCGTCGACAGGTACTGTCAGGCCCTGCCTTTCTGGGTTTAAAGTTTCGGGTTTAGGGTTTAGTGCTTAGGGTTTAGGGCCGCATTGACTGAAAGTAACAGACACAATGCGGGTCCTTTATTGTGGGAATCCGAAGCCCAACAGCCCGTTTTCGCTTCCGACCACAGGGGAGCCTTTCCCGCAGGTTCAGCCCCCGAGCTCCCCCACCTACTATAGGGGACTTAACAATTACCTATACTATTTTGGGGGCTTCCTTATTCTACGTCTAGTATGATGGGCTCCTAAACCCTATTTAAATTAATAACGCCCGTTATACAGTCCTCCCAGGTAGCCTCTCTTATACTCTACATACCCACTATCAAAGACCGTCGGGCCTCCATTAAGGTTTGGCCTTGGGCGGTCCTAGTGAGCCCACCCGGACAGGGCGTTCAGCGGGTTGTCGGACAGCAGCCGCTGGATCCAAAACCCCCGGAGCTTAGCGAACCCGACGACCCAAAATCGTTGAAGATGGACAAACCGCTTCCCTGAAATGGCCTGTGTTAGGATCCCTAGTTTAATCCATGCCAAGGGCCCAACCCAAGTCGTACAACAAAAACAATCTTCAACCCTCAACGCCCAATCCCACAACCCCTCAATCCCCTAAACCCGACGGCCTTATAGATCCACTAACAAATTCCAGAGGCCCATAGGGCACCCTTAATAGAACCATTCTAGCACCCCCATCGGTCCCCCAAAAGCAACGACAGGAGCTGAAGAACAACTTCGGCAACTGCCTCCGAGTCGCCGAAGAGCGCATGCAAGACCTCCTTGCAGGCTTGTCGAGTTTAGGGTTTGGGTTTCGGGGAGGGTCGTGGGTTAAGGGTTGGTTAGAGCTCATGGGGTCCAGGGTGCGTGGTTTCGGGTTGCATAGTTGTCTCTTACATCGATTGAGGGTTTTAGGTTTTGAGGGTAGGTCAATCCGCCTTTCAACAGCAGCTCTTTGAGAATTCTTTTGCAGATGCACGCATCAGCTGTTTCCAAAGTTGACGCCTTGTGAAACCCCGAACCCCTGAATCCAACCTCCCAAGAACCCTACCATAAATCCCCACATGCTACACCCTAAAATCTAAGCCCCCCCCCCCCCCCGTTCTCCACAAGCAACGGTGCAACGGGAAGGCGGGAATCTCGATGGCGTGAAGGACCTCACCATGAACAAGCTTTCGCAGGTTCTGAAGGAGGCCGCTGCTCTGCATGGCGGTTCCCCCCAAAACTTGGCTCTCTTGTGGCTAGCTGTTAGGCCCATCGTTTACATTACTGCACTATTATGCTGCATTCTGCTATTATATAGTAAACATGTTACTTCTAGTGTTATATTGTCAAGCACTCTGTTCTTGTTTATGTTCTGCATACTGAAGGATTTTTTCAAGGAGAAGCTGAGAAACCGGAACCCGACCCTTCGCCCCGAAACCCTGAAACCCCAAACGCNNAGGGTTTAGGGCTCAGGGCTTGTAGGTATACCATACATACTTTACTAGGATTTAGTGACGATGGGGGGTCCTGGTTCAGGTGTGTGCAGAGCTGGCGGACGACTCACTGTCCGCAGTGCTATGTGGCTGCCTGCCGTCCTTTCAGGCCGGCCGGATAAGGGTTTAGGGGTTAGGCTGCAAGGTTTAGGGGTTAACTGAGATTGAAGGTGTAAGTTGATCCTTCCAGGCACGATCGTAGGGTCTAGGGGCATCTCGTCGAGCTTTGTTTACTTTGGAAGCTGGACAAGTGCTCACCTAAACATCCTAAACATCCTAAACC
>CAJNJA010009595.1:1529-14558 GCA_905231915.1 Symbiodinium necroappetens | reverse complement strand
CAAATGGCACAAGAAGCCATTCCCCTCAAGCTGCGCACGTCCCATTTCAATCGAATGTGGGTTTGGGATTCAGGATTAAGAGAGTCGGGAAGTTCGGAGCTATTTTCAATTATGGGCTGCTTGCTACAGAATTTTGTTTTTGCTTAACTAGCGGTAATGGGGACTATGAATGTAGTGTAGTGGTGACTGATTGAGTAGCCATAATACGGTTTCCCTTAATGCACGTGATGATCTTAAACTAAGCTCCTGTAATTTTGACTTAGCTGCTCAGTCAGCTAACGAAAGCACGGCGAGCCAGCATAGCTAGCGACTGCTTGTGTTGTGTCCTTCGTGGTTTCTGGGGAACCTCTATGTACGAAGTGCTCACATCACGCTTCAATGCCCTCCTAGCACTATCAAGGAAGGTGGCGTTCCTTGCGGACCAGAAGATTTGGTCCGTGCTTCAGGCATACAGACGTGGGGTCTTGATTCTGTAGACTTGAAGCTATTTCTTGTTACCACTTCCTTGTGGAACTGCCCCGACATGCTATTACCTTACTTCGCACGGGTCTCGAGATAAGGCTGCGATCTAGGAAGGATTTGCATCAAGCACCTATCTCTGCTTTCACGCAACGGGTGGCCTACCAGTGCATTAGAGCGCTAGCGGATACTTTCAACACAGGTTCTCTGACTACTCACAATCCAGACACCGGTACTTCTCTACTCGTTCAAGTGTCAGGGTTCATGTCGACCTGGAAAGAAGCCCCATGAAAATCGGAATACCGAATACCAGCACAACACCGTGAAGCTCGTGATCCAAGATGATTGAAAATGAGGCAGCTGCCCTGCAGAAGGGCTCTTGGTCATTCCCATGTAGCCGCGACTGGATCTGGCAACATAGGAAAACAGCGCTTTTGTTCGGTGCTGAGCTGTCCCTTGGAACAAGGACCTGGGCAAAAGTATGTAAGTCTGTAAGTCTGCTTTTTTGCCCCGAGCGCCGGCTTCTTTGTCGAGTCCACAGCAATGCCTGGGATCATGATCTGAAAGCCGCAGGAAGGCCTTCGTGGCTTCCTTCACCCAACACCCTAGGGAAGGCACTGGCGAGAACGGCACGTGGCTGGCGCTCACTGGAAGCCTTGTGGATGTCCACCTGGCGCAGAAAACATGAGCACTGCAGCCTGCGAGTCCAACTATGCTGTATAATCTCATGCTTGTTCGTCCCAGCATCGGCATGGACACGTAAACAATGGGTGGGGAGACAAGGTTGCTGCCTCGAGGGAGATCTACTTCGGATCTGTCTCTCGCAGGGTTGGAGATGATCAACCGGATTAGTCCGGACACCTGAGCACTGCCGGCCGCGACAGGAACAGTCGCACGAAATGCAACACGTATGCCAAGATACTATCATGGGTTAAACTGCTTTGCCTAACACACACTTGGGGGGTTTGGGGTTGCATGCCCCATGCTCTGATGATATTGTTACGACGTTCAGGCGGCGTATGTTCACCGAAGTGCACAAGACACTGCAAGACTGAAGCTGATTTCGACACCGCCCCTCTGACTCTGAGCTCCGAGCACGTCCACGAGAGAGCAAACTTCGACGCCTGCCCGAGCCCCTTCTCATGCGTGCTTCTCGCACTCGTATGCCATTCGAAGGCAGAATTTGTTTGGTAGGGTTCAGCCTTCCTTGCTAAATTCGTAGTCAAAACATCCAAGAACCCTCTTCTAATTAGTATGGCTCCAATATTAGAGTTGAGGGTCCAAGATGTTTGAGGCACTGCATCTGCAGACGCACCACTGCGTACTTGGCTTGCTCTACGGATCCCTACATCACAGGGTCTCTTCAACCCTGATCCCAGACCTGAAACCTAACATCTACAAAAGCCCATATAGTATCGTACCCTATTTGGGGGTCCCTTATAGTAAGGATCCTACTATTTATTTAGGGTACTATAGTATGGAAGAAGCCACAAAAAAAACATGAGATCCCACTTTGACTTGACTGTGCACAGGAGGATTTCCTAGTTCCGGCATCAGCTGTGGCTGTTAACGCAGGCAGGAAAAGTAACAACCCAACTTCCCGGAACCCTGCGCAACCCTAGACCATATAAATCCCAACCCTAAACCCCTAAACCCTAAACCCTAAACCCCTAAACCCTAAACCCTAAACCCCTAAACCCCTAAACCCCTAAACCCTAAACCCACAGCACTCAAAGCTTTGGACCTCAACCGGCCCAGGCCTCTTCCCGCGAGAGCCAAGAGCCCGGAAGACACGGCCAGCGCCTCTGGCCTGGGCTGCTGGATAAATAATATTGTTAATATTTAATAATATTTTTAATATTTGATCATATTTTTATTCGTATTACTATTATTATTACCTTTTTTTTTTGACTATTATAATTTTATTTTAAATCTGGGCTGGGCTGCTGGGCTTCCGGGCGTCGGGGCTTCTGGGAGTCGGGGTGAGCGGGGTGGTGGGAAGGGTTTAGGGTTTAGGGGGACGGGGGAAGGGCAGTGCAGATGCTGTTCATCATAAGGGATGAACAGAATAAACACATTATGGTGGAGAGCATGCATGGCTTCGTGCACGTCGCCTGGCACGAGTAGCAGATGGTATACTGTATTTATACAAACAACTGAAGAATTGTATTGCTGATTGCTAGAATTGCAGGCTTCTACATAATATGACCTCCTTGCGTTCGGAGGATTTAGAACTGTGCTGACAGTGGAGGTACGAGGCCTGGCTGCCGACTCGAAGCATCTTCAGTTTCGGACAGGCGTCCCCCCATCTGATCTAAACTTACAGTAAAACTCGAGTCCGAGCTAGTACGAAACGATCGTTCCCCAGCGACTTAGGCGAAGGCTCGCTGCAGCTCACCACCTGCGCTCGTCTTTCCGTCAGTTCGCAGCTCGCTCGATCGGCTTGCCACACACGCAGTCGCCGATCCAAGCCCAAGCTCCTGGAGGCATCGCAGCTAAACTAGTAATGATAATAGTACTTATAATAACAATTATTACTACTATAACCATAAGAACAATAATAATCATAATAATGATAGTAATACTAATAACAATAATAATAATACTAACAGCAGTACTAATAATAATAATAATAGTAGTAATAATAATAATCATCATCATCATCGTCATCACCACCATCACGTCATCATAATCGTCATCATCAGTCATGATATCATATTCTGAGATGAAGAATAATAACAGTAATAATGGCAGTAGTCATACTCATAACCAAATCATTATCACTATCATAATCATAATAATAACAACAATCATAACAATAAAAGAAGAAGAAAAAGTACTTCAATAATAACAATCATCATCGTATTGATGATAGTGATGACGACGATGATGATGATGATGACGATGACGAAGACGTTGACGACCACAACAAGGAGGACGATGATGATGATAGTGGTGATGATGATAAAGAAAATACAAAACAACAATAGCTGCAACGCAAGAATAGCAAAGCTTATGTTAACACGAATACGAATATTCATACTAATGAAAACCGCAGAACATGTTCATACATGGTACAGTTATCCTGTCTTGTACTGATATTACCAACGAGAGAAAGAACAAGAAGACCCAACCCGAGAAAGAAGTGGAAGCCAATTGCAGCTTTCTGCCGAGGCACAGCGCGAAGGGCCCGGTCCAGCCCACGGCGCGCACTGCGGAGGTGTGTGCGCCATCGACTCTTCGGGTCATCTGCAGCGTGCAGCTAGGTTCCGAAGATAAAGCGAAGTCCAGGCGGCACAGGGCGACACGATGATCGTCTCCGGCGCTGAGGACCAGGAGCCGTACTTCGGAGCCTTCGGATGGAAGCACCTGGAGGGCCAAGTCGTTGAGACCCGCATCGTGGAGCTGCGTTTGAAGAAGCGGCTCGGTGTCTCGGGGCTCCCGGCGAAGGCCTGGAACTGTGAGGCTGCAGGCCGCCAGCTTCCCATCGGCACTTCCCAGCACAACCCCTGCGAAGCCCTGCTCCAGGAAGCACTCGGCACATAAGGCAGTGGTGTTGGCGGCGCGCAGCCGCTGCAGAAAGTCTGCCTAGCATTGAAGGCTGCTACGATTTCCCGAAACCTCAAGAGCACCGAGACCCCAGACAGCAGGTGCAAAAGATGTGCGCAGCGGTGCTCGCACCTCGAGGGAAGTTCCGGCACCCCACCACAAGTGCCACGTGCGGAGTATTCCGCTGGAGGAGGCGGCACAGGCCAGAACGGAGGCCTCTCGAATAGCTGCCATTCATGATGCAGATGATAGATACATAGACAGACGGAGAGATACCGCGAGTGCACAGGGTGGATGGAGGAAATGTAGCACCTAGATGATTTTCTCGATGTCACCTATCAGCAGGTCTGCGCAACCGATTCTTTAAGATTGACGATGATCTAACTTGAGGGTGGTGCAACACGGCCCTTCCCGCGGAAGAAATTAAAGCGGGTGCGGGCTATTCTCGCGTACCTGGTAAAGCAATGTAAGAGGTCCTCCTCCACAACTCCTACCAGTCCTTGTCAACACAACCGCGCATCCCTACACACAAACAACAGAGTGAGAGTGGGAGAGATCTTGAAACCCTAAACCCTAACCCCCTAAACCCTGAACCCTAAACCCACCTCCAGGTTGATGCAGCTTAGGGCCATCACTCGCTCCTCCAGCCGCAGAGAGGCCTCTCAGTGCTGCAACAGGCTTCAAGGCTTCGGGACGTAAAGGGAAGCGAGGCTTCTGGTCTCGTTTTGGGAGGTTTTGAGTTTTTTTGAAGCACCTATCTTCCGATCTGGCGCAGCGTCTCGAAAATCCCCATAGGGAAGGTGCTTGGACCGGGACTTTTCATCCCGTCCGGGTTTAGGGTTGAGGGGATGCTTTGGGGCTTAGGGTTTTGAGGATTTCGGGTTTGGGGATCGAGGGTTCAGGGCTTAGGGTTTGGGCCTTAGGGTCCCCCCGTTTAGGGTTTGGGGTCTTGTGGTTATGGTTAGCCTTATTTGGTTAGGGCTTGTAGCTTGAAGCGTGCAAGATTCAGACCATGAAGCCTTCCGACCAAGAGGAACCCATGGTGCAAAAAAAGCAGGATGTAACATTCCTCCCCTTTCCCTTTCAACAGGAGCTTCTTGCAACCCTCCGTAACAAAGCACCTGCCCTTGTCATCCCTATATAACCCCTGAACCATCGCAGCGAGAAGCAGCCAAACTGAGGCTGTCTAAGTCTGCTGCTCCTCCATCCTCCTCTTCGACGATGGAGCTCCCAGCCTGTGCCAAGACCCCCCCCGAAGAAGCTGCCCTGGGGGTTGGTCTAAAGCTAGTTGAGGAGCCGGGCTGCGGGAACGGATCCTAGAAGTAGTCTTGGGGATTCACAACCCGGGTGTCCTCCATCGGGGTTTTCGGAGTAGGGTCCCCTCCTAAACGACTCTCCTTCAATAACAACTTACTGTGACAGATCCATCATGACTTGCCCAGGCACCACTGCATCCTGGGCCAGCGAAGTGGACCAAACGCAGCGTAGGGAACTCACTTCCTCTAGGAGATGCGCTCGAAGGACGCCCTTGGCGCCTGAGAAGGTATA
This sequence comes from Symbiodinium necroappetens, assembly GCA_905231915.1. Taxonomy (NCBI): domain Eukaryota; class Dinophyceae; order Suessiales; family Symbiodiniaceae; genus Symbiodinium; species Symbiodinium necroappetens. Next base: position 9,002 of record CAJNJA010009595.1, on the reverse strand, counting down.
ATAAGTTTCACATGACTCCATGAGACCACAGCCACACCCATAACCCTAAACCCCAAAACCCTAAACCGTGGACCCTAAACTCTAAATCGTAGACCCTAAATTCTAAACCCTAAACCCCCTAAAGTCTGGTCTGGGACCTCCAGAGAGGAGCAGTTTCGTCGCCTGGCCCTTCACCAGGAGCTCGCTGGCCGCTAAAGCGCGCACGGAGCCCGGAAAGCGGACGTTCGCCGGCTCCGGGATGAGCGCCGCGCTGCGCTCAAGGCTGGAGGGATGGAACCTCCAATGTGACATCTTACTTGTGGGTTCTAGGGGGATGGACGGGTTTGTAAGGCTCAGGATTTAGAGAAAGGATACTTTTGGGGCGCTTCGGGCTTGCAGGGTTTAGGCTGTGAGCTTTATAGGCTTTTCGCAGTAAGGGCTTGGGGGTTAGTTCTAAGGTACCATTGATACCCTGACATACATTATACTTTGCCTGTAGGGGCACCCGTAAATCCTGAACTAGGGTTTGGATTGGAACCCTCAGAAGAAGTAATCCAAAGCAGCACAAAGGGTGAGATGTTTGTTGCTTTTCGTTCATCCGAAAGCAGGGTGGCAACACTATGTGCTACTTCCCGCCGGGCGCCCCTGGTAGCATTGTAAACTTACCTTAGCAGACGCTTTTCGAGATCTACGTTGGCATAACTGATCTACTTACTGATGTGATGTTGATACCTTCGTCAGTAAGTTGAGGCTTTGCTCTAGAAGAGAAGGCTGTAGGGACTGTAACAATGTGATACTTAGAATATCCGTAGATAGGGACGACAAGGTGATACTAACCCTAAACCCTAAACCCTAAAACCCCAAAACCCTCAGCCCTAAACCCTAAGCCCTAATCCCTAAACCTTAAACCCCTAATCCCTAAACCTAAACCCAAAGCCCTAAACCCTTAAATCCTCAAACCCTGAAGCCCTAAACCCTAAAACCCCAAAACCCTAAAACCCAAAACCCTAAGCCCTAAGCCCTAATCCCTAAACCCTAAGCCCTAAACCCTAAAATCCTCAAACCCTGAAGCCCTAAACCCTAAACCCAGAGCCCTAAGCCCTAAACCCTAAAACCCAAAAACCCTAAAACCCTTATTTTGTAGCTCCCGCCTGAGGAGCCGGAGACTGGTGTCTTCGGAGGCCGTGGCCAAGAGGCCAGGTCGCTCCTAGGTTTTGGGGCTTTAGGGGTGTAGGGTTTTGGGGCTTAGGGGCTTAGGGTATTGTAGGGTTTTGGGGTTTAGGGGTTTGGGGTTCTCGTAGGTTTTTGGGGCTTAGGGTTTAGGGTATTGTAGGGTTCTGGGGTGTGGGGTTTAGGGTGTAAAATCTTGCGTTGGGGCTTTGGGCTAAGTAACAGCAACCCGCTTTAGGTCAGGGTGTAGGGCGTGATAGGGATTCTGTCTAAGGCTTTGGGGTTTGGGGTGTGGGGATGACCAGTCAGCTGCCCACAATACAACTATACAACTGGTGGGCCAGAGATACCAGTCAGAGCAGACTACGCTGCTTTGGATTCTGACTAATTCTGACTAACTCACTTGAAATGCGAGGCTCTTCAGAAGGCGGGTGAAGCCAACAGGCGCTGTGAATCTCACCTAGGTCAGCTCTTCGAAACCTCTGGAAAAAAAGATCCTCCGAAGCAGCACATAGTCTCTTGCATAGTGACCCTTAATTACAGTAACCTTTATAGTAATCCTTATATAGTAGCCTGTATAGTGTCCCCTTAAAGGGAAGCCATAAAAATGCCCCAAAGGCCTACCCAGTCACGTCCGTGCAAGGGCTGCCGCAAGCCTTTGGGGGCCATCGCGACTTCAGCTGCTGAGCTGGCTGCAACCGGCTCCGCATCCACCTGGGTGCTAGACAAGGAGCGTAAACTAAGCTAAGCTACCAGAAAAATAGGAGCAGCAATCAGAATATCAATAAGAAGAAGAATGCTAATCAATACTACAATAGCAATAATAATAATAAATAGACATAATAGGAAGAGTCTATGTGGGAAAAACTAATGGGGCTTCCGCGTTGTGGTAGCTTACATAGAACTCCTTTATTGGCCCAGCTTCCGGGGAGAAGGTGGAGTGGATTTCCAACGACTTGGATGCAGAAGAGAAGACAAATGTGTAAGAAGCCCCGTCTGCCAAAAGATCATTTGGTCTCTTGGCGCCGCCACACCGCCGTCGCCAAATCTCCAGTCCGGCCACTGCATCCCACAATACGAAGTCAGCACTCTGAAAGGCGCCGATTAGCAAGGGTGGGATGGAGACATCTGACATGCCTGAGCGCGGTATCGTTGACAGGTGTGCCAGGTGCCGCAATCCACATCCCGGTCTGTGGGATGAAAGCTGAGTCCAGACTTCTGACTCGATGCGATGGTGCACCACCGTACCATCAGCCCCTGCAGAAAGAAACTCCCTGTCCTTCTGAGAAAGAAGCTTCAAGCAAAGCACCTTTCCCTCGTGGACAGCTCGATGTGACTGGCCCCGCAAGTCAACGAGATGGAGGTTGCCATGCTCGTCCCCTAGAAGCCAGGCTGGGTCACTATCTGCGAGGAGCTCAGCACAAAGCAGGCGCTGGTTCTTGTCCCCTTTTTTCGAGGATACCAGCTTCACTTCCGCTAGCCGTGATGGCGCAGACTCTGAAGCGTCATCCAACCAAAGCTGCACGCTGCCGGCGTGATCCGCCAACAGCCCGTGCCCAGCCTGCGCCGCGAAGGCCGCACTAACCCGGCACTGCCGAAAAGCTTCTATCCACCGTCTGCGACTGTCGTGTACACCAAGTGTCAGTGCGCGACCGTCTGCGCAACCAGCCCAAACGTGCGTGGAAGCACCCAACCCCATGCAAGTAAAACATAGGCCAGGCTCCTCAAAGAGCAAAGTGCCTGTCACCTTCTCATCGTCCTCGACGTGAAGCAGCAGTCGATAAATTCTGCCAAAGTTCGTCGCGACCAGGGCCTCGATGTGCGAAAGCAGAGCCACTTCTCGGATCCAGTCCTGGCGGTGTCAGAATGCTTTGGCTTGCCTGTTCCTGTCGGTTATACACTGTTTGCATGATAGGATATAGCAAAACGAAACGGAGGCATTCGTGCTTGACACCACCTGAAGCATGTAGCTGTTCGGCGTTATTGCATTGTCTCCTCTGCTTGTGGCACGTGCCACACTCTGCTGGACGCCCCCTTGCTTTCAGCCGTGTCATCATGTCTTGAAACACCCACGTCGCAGAGTGGCCACAGCTTCACTGCTCCGTCTTCGCCCCCTGAGATGACGGCGAGGTCAGCTTGGGTGAAGCTAGCTGAAGCCCAGGTCAGTGGCTCCACCACTACCTCCAAACACCGGACGCCTCGCGTCTGGTGGCCTTGCAGTTCTCTGAGCAAGGTCCCCTCTAGGGAGAAAACCCGTACGATGGAGTCCTCAGATGCCGAGACGATGCCAAAGCTCAAAGTTCCGATGGGACAAAGCAGGGCGTCCCAAACACGGCAGCCATGTCCCCGGCAGATCGCCCCACAGCGCCAGCCACGGAAAGAAGAGCCGGAAAGACTTAGCTTGGCCTGAAGTTGGCCCACGGATCCATGGAGCAGCGGAGATCGCTCCTCCACCCACAGCCGCACCGTGCGGTCATCGGAAGCCGTGAGTAGGACCGTCGCATCCAGGAAGAGCCGGGTCCGGAAGATGGCGCCTTCATGTCCAGACAGCTGCAATGGTGCCTCCAGCTTTGCCTCATCCGGCCTCACAGTCCACAGCACCACGAAGCCATCGAAGGTTCCCCCGGCACAGAGCACGCTGCCAGCTTCCACAGCCAAGGGCAGAGCCTGCAATGAAGCCGAGTAGAGGAAGGAGACTTCCGAAGTACCGGCCAACCTCGCCTGCCTCCTCGGTCCGTCCTCTCCTAGCCGCCAGATCTCCAGAAAGACTCTTCCGTAGGCCACCAGCAGGTCTCCCAAGTGCCCGTGCCCCGGTGGCAGCCACGTTACATCCAACGGCCAGTCTGGTAGCCGCAGGATCTCACTTGAAGTCTTTAGGGCAATGGCATGCCCGGCTTCTGGTGATATGGAGACCTGAGACGGCATGGGTTTTGCCTTCCTGGCTTCTCCACTATCGGTGTAGTAGCCGTGCTTCGGTGCAACATCCCGAGTTCTGCTCCCACGTTCCCAGACGTACACTGAAAGTCGACGCCTTGAACCCTGAGCCCTAACTCAAAGCCTCACGCCCTAAGTCCTAAACCATAAACCCATAACATCCCAAGGCCCGAAAGTTCGAACGCCCTGAACCAGCATCTCCCCGTGCGATGCTTCCCGTGCCTCGCAGAGCCGCAGCGCATGAGGACCGAAGGCAGCAAGGCGTCGGGGCTCCCTCAGAGGCTTCTCTCCGAGAAAGCTTCAGGATTGAGGAGTTTACTGTTTAAGAGTTCAAAGAAAGTCCAGGGCTACTTAAGGCCGAGCTTGGCGACAAAAAGGCAAAACAGTTTCGAGGCATAGAGTCGACAACAAGGATTTTCCACTGGTTCCACAGTGCACATCTTCAATCAGCCCTTCACCTCTCAACGTGCGCCCGCAGGACTTCAGTGACTACAACCTGCAGTTAGCAAAGAGAGGGGATCCAACATGCTAACACTCCACCTCTAATCCTTAGGTCCCATGGAACCCTCCACCCCCCACCTCCGAGCAGAAGTCCCGAATACAGCCTTTAGCTTCCCACGCCCCCTCAGATAAAAAGCGACTGATCGGTCCCTTCCAAGGGACGTCCCGGGCTCCGTCGGGCAAAGGCCGTGCACGTGGGAAGTGCCCAGGAGAAAGCGGCACGAGATCTCGGAGTCGCAGGTCAGGATTCGCCGGGGGGTTTTGTGACATGACTGGAGCTGCAAGAGCCGCTACAACTGGGCTCTTGATAGGGAGATGAAGGTACCAAAATGGGGCGGTCTGTGGTAAATCAAACGGTTTCCTCAAAATGGCAACTTAAACTACTTAGTTGCTCAGTTCGTCAGCCTAAAACATGCAAACTTTCAGTTCTACAGGGGATCATCGTATCCCAAAGAGTGGAAAAAGTGTACTCGCCCAGCTGCACAGATTAGATTCCTTACAAAGACCAGATAAGTACAACCCTAGTAGAAGCGACTGGATCGGCTCGAGGGTGTTTTCTTGCTTGTGAAACTTACGGGGCTGGCCAAACACTAGGACTAAATATAGTGGCCTTCATATACAGAGTAGGGTCTTGGTGTACGCTGTACAATATTTACACAAAGGCACCGCCAACACGGTGTTGGTAATGATTTAGGCCCCTAATTGGTGCTTAAACCGTCCGTGTCCGGGGGGAGGTGCGCTTGAGGGCTGGAGGCTCACCCGGCCGACACCGCACCCACAGCTCTTGCTCCTCAGAAATTATTCTGCACTAGCCACAAACGTCACTAAGCCCTCGGGAAGACATACGAGCCCTGGCTTAGAGAAGCCCCCCACCCTCAAATGAAGATTGACCCCGCTTGCCAAGGTGCGCCGGTGTCAAGAAGCTGCGAAGCAGCGGGGCTGGGGCCTTGTCGGGCGGAAGAGAAGCGGAGACCTAGCTTTCCGAGGTGCAGGAAAGAAGGGTCGCAGCTTTAGAACCTTTGAGGTCGTCATTCTTGTCATCCTGCATGCGACCCGTTCTGATGTTCGTCATGACATGCCCAACACTGCCACCACCATCATCATCATCATCATCATCGCCGTCACTGTCGGCATCGCCATCGTCAGAGAAACTGCCCATCATACGTCTTCTATAGATCCGAAACACAGTCCAGGCAAACGACACAGCACCCCCAAACACGACTAGGAATACTGGTAACAAGAATCAGGCTCGCCATGACGGGGTGTCGGGCATGCCCTGAACCCTAAACCCTGAGCCCCAAAACCTCTAAGCCCGAAAAGAAGCTAAGCCCGAAAGCCTAGGCCCCAAGACCAGCACCGAGCCTGTTGGAGAAGCCAGCCTGGCAGGGGACTCGTCTTCATCGAGGGTGGCGTTGCTGGCTCTTCCCTCCTACAGGGTTGAGGCTTTTTGCCACTTAAATCTAGCGTCTCTGACATCATAATGTGGAAACAAGCACCCTGACTTCTAGAAGGAATACACAGCCCAGAACTCCCCCTGCTGGTGCAATCCCAGATTCTTTGCTGGAGCATGAGAAATTAAAGCGCCAGGGGCATGTATGAGCCGACTTCATTGCAGGTCCAATGCAGGGACGCCTAAACTTTAAGCCCTTGGCCCCAAACCCTCAACCCTAGACCCAAATCCCCTCAAAGCATGCAGGCCGGACGCATGGAGGTCGGCCCCTTCGTCGCTAGCTTTAGGGTTTGAGGGTGTAGGGGTTTAGGGTAGGAGGGTTTAGGGTTTATATAGTGGTTTAGTAGGGTAGAAGGGTTCAGGGTTTATAAGTTATCAGGGTTTAGAGGTTTAGGGGATTAGGGTAGAACGCTTCAGGGTTTAGGGGCTGAGGGGCCTAGGGTTTCTTCGCGGAATTCCAATGGTCAGTCTTTGAAAACAGCACCTTCCGAAAGCTCTGGGGGTCTAGGGCTTACGGCCGTGACATGAGGGTCCTGGGGTCAGCCGTTTTCTACTTGACTGCCTAGACGAACAGTACCAATACTGCGAAACAGATACTACGGCAGAATACGGCAACAGAAGTAATGGTAGCAAGGATAATGAAAAGAAGACCAGCAAGAACCACAAGATGACCAACCAAGCGCAAGAGAAAACAAACCAAGTAGCACAACGGCAGAAAGGAGCGGCAACAATGGCAGCAGCTGCTGCGGCAGCAGCGACAGAAAGCATAACAATAGCAAGTCCGACAGCGACAGCACCGACAGCCACAAAACAAGCCGTCATCGTCATGGCGGTTAGGATCAAGGGACTAATCGCGGAACAAATCACAACCACCACCACCACTACCACCACCACCGCCACGACCGCTAGAACCACTGCCAATGCAGATCACGGAGATGATCGTTCGAAGGATATTAATAACAAGCATCTTCGCAGTAAGACGCAGAGATTTGTAGAAGCCTCTACGTAGCAATTGGGCATCCGAGTTCGGACGGAAGAAACCTCAGGAGAAGACCTACTGCCACCAGCAGCACTTGTGCTCGATGTGCTCCCGACTCTACCTCAGCTGCGGACATGAGGGCATCTACTTCCGATGAGTGCCCCGGGCAGCCATGGGTAGAAGCTGAGCCAAGAACAGAGATGCAGCATGAAGCACCCACTGGACCTCATCAGGTCTAGCATCAGGCTCGGAAGGTGAGAGATTCCCAAAGGAGAGCTGGAGAGCAAGCCGTTGCATCCGGCGGAAAGGCCCTGATTTGAGGTCCTTCACGTAAGCTGGGGTTCTGACCAACGTAGCCATGGCTTTGGATTGCAAACTCAGTCATTCTGCTGAGGCCACTACGGTCTGGTGCTGCGGCTGGCTAGGCTTCCAGAATGTCTGTCTGTCCGTCTGTCCGTCT
>CAJNJA010009594.1:0-14706 GCA_905231915.1 Symbiodinium necroappetens | reverse complement strand
TCTCAGGTCACCCGATACCCTAAGCTTGCTAGAATAACGGGTAGTTAGGGGTCTAACCCTAAACCCTTTGAACCCCATAAACCCTTTAAACCCCAAGCCCTAAACCCTAAGCCCTAAAACCCTAAACCTATAAACGCAAAGCTTCAGAAGACTGGGGCGCGAACCCATAGCCCAAATCCCAGCAAGCGGAGCCGGCAATCCAAAGCCTCAACCCCTCAACTTCACAGTCCCATGGCCATCAGCCCTTAAGTAAACCCCCAACTATAAGCCCATATTCGCCCCGTATTTTCATGCAATGTGATACAAGCAAACAGCAAAACAACAATCTCAGTCGACTTACAAACAGCCTACATTCTACAGATCACCTTAGTGTCGAGACTTGCGGAACCCTAAACCCTAGACCCCTACTACAACAAAGTCTCCAAAACCTTAGGGTTTCGGGTTTAGGGTTTATGAGCCTTACAAAGCAAAGCTGGAACAACCCTTAAGTTCGCGGCTACTGGAACCCTAGAACGCCCTGAACCCTGAACCCTTCAAAGACACCTACAAAGCCCTGTGATGACCCAGAACACCCTCTATGAAACAATTTGTATAAAAAAAACCTGGTAAAACCTATAAAGCGCGTGTAACTGCCTAAACCCTAAACCCTAAATCCTTAAATCCCTAAATCCCTAAAACCCTAAAACTTACAACAAGCTACCAAAAACAAGAACCCTGGGGGTCGAAGCAAACCGGGCCCAGCCTACAGCGACTGCCAGTAGCGAAGCGGTGGCTAGCCGGTGCCTGGAAGTTGCCGGTCTCTTCAAGGGATCTATGGGGGTTCAGGGTTTGGGGTTGGGGTTTAGGATGGTTTAGGCTTTAGGGTTTAATTAGCCTTCCGGGTTCAGGGTTTGAAGCTTAGGGAAGGTTCTACCAAAAAAATGGGAGGGCTCTAATAAGTAGAATGAGGTTGGAGGGATACTATGTGTTGTTCCTGGTGTTCGGGACTGATGGGTGTAGGGCTTCAAAGGTGCAGAAAGCGGAGTTTAAGCTGCTGGGTCTACACTATAAACCCTACACCCTTGACGGCCTAGAGCCCTCTACCGAAAAAACTGAGGCCTAAGAAGTTTAGACACAAGGACCCAAAACCCCCCTAAACCCTAAACCCTAAACCCTAAACCCTAAACCGTAAACCCTAAACCCTAAACCGTAAACCTGCAACCCTCAACTTTCAGTCCGAAGCCATGATCTCCCAGGCCTCAGACCTCAAAGCCTTGGGATTTCGGGTCCTTGGAGTCTGGGGAAGGTCGGAATCGGAGTAGTCATCGGTTTAGGGCTTCTTGGCTTTAGGGACTTCGGGAGTTGGGGTGAAAGTTCAGGGCTCAGGTCTGGCGTTGAGGGTTTAGGGTCTCTGGTTTTGGGGTTTGGGGTTTAGGGTTTGGGGTTTGGGTTTAGGGTTTAGGGTTTGGGGTCTCTGGTTTTGGGGTTTGGGGTTTTTAGGGTTTGGGGTTTAGGGCTTTTAGGTGGCTTAAACAGGACTCCGAACAAGTCGAGGTTTCATATGGTGTCAGAAGGTGTCGTAGGATTGCACGTAAGTTTTTGTATATGCGGGTTCCAATAGACTTCAGCAGAGGAGTCTTCATGATTGGAAGCTGCAGCTTTGTTGGAGCACGACGTTATAAGGACTATAACAAGGAGAGACTGCAAAACTGATTATCCAGACCTCTTTAGTGCATCTACCGGCGTGATGTAATCTACAACCTGCCTACATAGCGACTGCTGTATGGCGGAGCCATGTGACTCGACTCCATCAGTGCAACCGTATAACTGCGCCGTTGCACCTAAATACCGGACTTGTTCAAGGCCGTAAGCCTCGACCACTCTCCATGCCTAAAGCCCACCACCCTAAACCTTATCAAAACCTAGAACCCCTCTAAAACTTATGCCCGATTTAAGAGTTTGTAAACGGGTATTATTCTACATACTTTTGGAGTCCAGGTAAACCCCCAAACCCTAAACCCTCAACCCTTAACCCCAAACCGAATGCTGCACAGAAACGGACCGGTCTTCAAGGCGTCGATCTTGAAGACCTGACAGCTCAAACAGTGGCTTCGGGTTTTAGGGTTCAAGGTTTAGGGCTAAGGGGCTTAGGGTTTAGGGCTTTAGGGTTGAGAGTTACGAAAGACCCTCGTCAAGAAGAAGTATGCTCCGTTCATTGAGCACTCAGAGTGTTCCTTCAATATAAAATTAGAGCCCTAAATCCCAAACTCCAGTTTCCCTAAACCCTAAACCGTAAACCCTAAATCCCAAACTCGGGATTCCTTCTAATTCCTGTGTCGGCAACCCTAAGTCACGGCAAGGGTCCTGCAATCTCTGTAGAAGCCGCCCAGAATCAAAAAAAAGCATCTGAAGTCGACAATAACCTGAGCTATATGAGAGCTTTGAGTTGTTTGAAGGGGTTATAAGGAGCTCAACTTAAGCTACCAGAATGAGGAAGCCACCGTTACTTATCGTGTGATATGGCCTCATCACTGGTGACCGACATGGAGTTAGATGCAAAGCAGCGAAAACCGCCCCCGAGACTCCGGGCGGTTTTGGGTGATCCCCCCACGCAGTTGAATCATTGACAACCGGTACTAACCCCAAACTCTAACCAAAGTCAATCTGAATTTGGGTGCGTCTCGCTCGGACACCGCCGAGTTCCTGTAACGCGATGAGAGCGGCATACAGCATCAACCACTCCGGATTCAGCACTGACATAGACCCCGCTGATAGAGCCACAGCTTTGAAGGGGCTTGCAATGTCTGCCACATTGCACACATGGATAGCATGCCATCGCCGCTGCGATCGTCGTAGCGCGCCGCCTCGTCAAAGTGAAGACGCAGCCCCGGCCGCCGCATGCCCCTGGCGAGCCGTCACAACCGGCGAATCTGCCGGCGCCTGGAGTACTGCATTGCTACCACTCCAAAACCCTCCCAGAGCCTGTCAAAAAAAAGGCACTCTGACGGGGGGGTATGAATCTCTGAAACCTAGACCCTAAACCCTGAACCCTAAACCCTGTAAAACCCCTTCAAACACCCCTGCAAAAGCAAGCATCGAAGGCGCCTCCAGGATGCCATCGCGGAAGCCTCCAAGAATTGAGTCTTGCGGAAACCATGACGAAGTTGCAGAAATAAGCGAAATCACAACGAGGGCGGCCCCATACTTCAAGAGACATAACTACGTCGGTTCAGGGTTTAGGGTTTAGGAGGGTAACATTCCTGATTCCATTCGTCTTGGAGTCGCTGGGTTTAGGGAAGATTGCCTGCGCAGGGGGCTCCCAGAGTGCATGGGGGAGCCCAACCAGGAACCCTGGTGATAAGGCTTGGGGTTCGGAGTAGGCCCTAAACCCTAAAATTATAAACCCCAAACCCTAAACCCTAAACCCTCAACCCTAAATTGTAAGCCCTAAACCCTAAACTCTGAACCCTGAACCCTGAAACCTCAACCGTAAACCGTAAGCCCTAAACCCAAAGGGAATCCAGAAACTCTCAACCGCTAGATCCTCCTCTACCCTGGTGCCACCTGTGGCTCCTGTAAACCTCACGATGCCTACGATCCGTTCCGTTCAGGGTTTAGGGTTTCGGGTTTGGGCTCCACGATGACTACGATCCGTACCGTTTAGGGTATTGGGTTTTGGGTTTAGGGCTCCACGAACACTACGATCCATACCAGGCGCTCACGACGAGGATGCTGAGCACGCGCCATTTACTTCTCGCAGGATCCGCCGCTCAGGGTCTCGAGCTCGCAGGGTTCAGTGCTGACGGTTTAGGGTTTAGGGTTTAGGGTCATCAGACATGCATCTTGTCACAGCCGGAGCGTCCACGCTCCCCTACACGTGCTCGCACTTGCTTAGGTCTCAGCCCCTACATGTGAAGCCTGGACTTTAATGTAGGGGCCTTAAATAGTTAGAATAGGGTTTTGGGACACATTATAATATTATCATAATAAGGAACACCCAAGAGTAGCAAAACTAAATGTTTGTAGACCCCTATACTAAAGAAGCGAACTGCAGTGTAGTGGGCTTGTCGATATGTGAGTAACCATCCTAAGCCCTAAACCCTGGACCCCAAACCCTAAACCCCCCTCCCAGAACTGAAGACAACCCTCCGCTCGGCAGCACCTCTGCCTGGTGCGGCTGCGTGTTTCCATCGGTTCAGAGTTTTCTTTGCCAAGGGTCCTAAGTTGAGGGTCTACTTGCCCTAAGGGTCCTAAGTACCTCTATGGTAAATTGCAGGGTTCCTATTATTTATGCATCACTATGATTTGGGAAAGTATCTCCCGTAACGATACCTAGGACCCTTAGGGTTATAGGGGAAAGGCCACCCGCAAGCTCCATACATTTGCGCACCTCTTGCAAGAACAAAGCGGGAGCCCCTAGCCGATCCTTCAAGGGTCTGGCATTTCGGGCCTAGGGTTTCCGGGTGTACATAAGGTTAGGATGAAGTTTAGGTGGTGCAAAGCCCGAAATCCCGAAAAAAGACCAGATGTTAAACCCGATAAGCACTACAACCTCAGGAGGCATACGGGGGCCTGCAAACTGCATGGGATAGCCGAAAAGTGTCGACAGCCCCACAGCAACGCGTGCTGCTGCCTCCAAGACACATCAGGCTCTTGCTTTCAGCTGCTATTTCAAACCCTAAACCCAAAAACCCTAAGCCCTAAACCCTAAACCCTAAATCCCTAAAACCCTAAACCCAGAAGCTCTAGAAAACCCTGCTGGTCTCACTGGCGAAAACCCGGAGAAGAAAATGAACGGGCGTAGCTGAAGGTAGCTTGAACTGGTTGGAGCCGTCGAAACCTAAATTTGAACTTGTACCCACTACTTGCAACACCATGAAACATAACCCTAAACCCCAAACCTTAAAGTATAACTTGAAACCCTACCTTTAACAGCCATGAACCTTCACGTAGGAGTCAGTTCGAGCTCCGGGCTTGCAGATGTAGGATCTTGGACCACATATGTTCGCAAACACTTCAAGATTGAAGGAAGAAGGTAACCATAGCTATATCTACTTACAGCCCCAAGTAGAGTAATTGCTTACAACCCCTACTTACATAATCCCCTGAACCGTAAGTAACCCTACTACACCATCAGCTCCTAAAACAACAAGAAAAGATACCAACAATCCGTAAGCCCCAAACCTTTAACCCCTGACCCATCATCCAAAACTCTACTGAGACTGAGACTGTAAGTACCCTACGAGGGGGCTATAAGTAGGTATGTGACTATACTAGGCTATACTGTGCTTACCTTAGGTATAAGTGTATGTTTGAAAACTCGATCCGCTGATCCTTTCAGTAATCCCCGCAGGCACGAACACATCTAAACCCTAAGAACGCACCGTATGAAGGACCCCATAACCTTCATTACTGAGTCCCCTGATTCTTTGAGTATACCCTTACACGCAGAGGCCGGGGAGGGCCCGAATCCTTCAACCTTTCACCAGCAACATAAGCTTCGATCCTACACCTACTCTCGAAGACCATAAAACAAAAAACAACCCTAAACCCTAAACCCAAAGCCCTAAACCCGAAACCCAAACCCTAAACCCTCAACCCCAAACCCCAAACCTCAAAACACCCAAGAGGCCGAAGATCCCCAAAAACCCGGCAGCTGAAGCCCCTCTCAGCCCCACAAGGCGCCAAAAAGCCCAAAACAAGCCCTATACTGTTCAGGGTTTAGGATTTAGCGTTTTGAGTTCAGGGTTTAGAGTTTTGGGTTCAGGGTTTAGGATTTAGGGTTTAGGTTGAGGGTTGCTTAGGGTTTAGGCTTGTCCAGTATCATCGGGGAACTAAAGGTTAATCTTCGGGATTATATAGGGATTATGATGACAAGGATTATATATAGGGATTTTATAGAGGTTATAGAGGGATTATGTAGGGTTTGTAGGGGTTATGTAGCGGTTAGACTATCCTCAGAAAAGTCAAAGGTTACCCATTCTACTACCAAGAAACCTGGCAACCCCAAGTTGGGGACCCCACGGCCCAAGGGTCGAGGTTATCGTAGTTGAGCAGCACATTGCCAGTGGCGGCCTCTTATCTGGTTCCCTGTTGGGGCTATATTAAAAATGATCATTTTTAAAATCCTTTTTGGGTTTTATGATAACAAGAATAACAAGGACAGGACCCAGTTATCATGATTGAATCTTTTTCAACAGGGCTTAGGGTTTAGGGTTATCAACAGGTCCCGTAAAAGGGGAACATTCCGCAGGAATCGTTTTGTACGGTTTTGGGTTTGCAAAGTTGTACAAGGGTTTTGAATCAATGCAGAAAACAAGTATACTCCCATAAGCAGGAAACCCTCAATCCTTAACCCGAAGCATTGGACACTAGCTAAACCCTCAGACTGTAACTGAAAAACTTAGTTTTGGCGTGCTTCTCTTCTGGGACTTCAACGAAGAGCCTCACGCTCCAGATCATGGAATTCATGGGACCTGAAACAAAACCCTCAACCTCATGACAAGCCTACACCACTGCAAAGAATAGACATGCACCCGCCTGTTTCCCCTCACGGGGCCTTTAGAAAAACCCAAGCCAAACAACGAACACGAGGACCTGTCCCCCCAATCGCTGAACCTTACACAGTACAGAAGTCTGAGCCCGCTGCTATGGACTTACAAAGGGAACCCTAAAACATACGAGAGCAACTCTTGTGGCCCGTGTAACACATGCATGTGGCGGAAACTGCCGGAATTCTGTCGTCCGAAGGAATCTTTTCAAGGAGACCCGAAGTTACGGCTTGAGGCTTCGGGGTCAGGGCTGTCTAGGGCCTTTCCGCCGGGATCAGGCACTTGGGATCCGCAAAAGAAAGAGGTATAGCATTTCGGGTTGCAGATGCATGCCCTACCTGCGCGACGACTTGGTGCTTGAGATGAGGCTGGTAGTATGTGCAGGTTACGTTTGATCATCGCATATTTGGACCATTGAGGTTAAAGGTTTAGGGTTGGGACTTACTGCACAAAACTTGCAACGTGGGTTTGTTGCTCTTAGAAGTCAGGGCGTATAGGGGAATGACGTTGTGTAGCGTTCGGTTTGTGTGCGCCCATGCCCGAAACCAAACACCCGTGCTTGCATGTAGGGAGAGTTCTGGAGTAGCTTGTTACTGAATGTCCCTATTGCAAACTCCTGCTAAAAAAAACGCACCTACGAAGGATAGCCTGATCGAACTCCTACAAGCAAGGATGCCCCTGGTAACCCTCTAGCACCCTTAACTCTGTTTCTTTGCTCTAAACTCCCTAAACCCTAAACCCGAAACACTAAACCCTAACCTCCTACCCGGCTACAAACCCGAAAGCATGTGCTGTGCCTTTCCGAAGGTGAGGAAGCCAAAGACCATGACAAGGGCCTTGGATGAAGCAGCACGTTGTTTTCGAGGCGGAACCACATAAACCAATCATCCCTAAACCCTAAATCCTAAGCCCTAAACCCTGAGCCCTGAGCGCTAAACCCCAAGCCCTAAACCCTAAGCCCTAAGCCCTAAGCCCTGAGCCCTAAGCCCTAAGCCCTCAACCCTGAGCCCTGAGCCCTAAACGCTGAGCCCTATTGCACTGCAAGCTAGAGCAAAAGTGCGTGTTGCAAGATCAAGCACTGTGAAGGGCTGAGGGTTCAAGTTCAAGTAGGCTTATTCAGCCTTTAGGGTTTAGGGGTTTAGGGTTTAGCGTTTTAGAGTTTTAGGGTTTAGGGTTTGGAGTATCTTAACCAGCGGTCTTAGTGTGGCTTTGCAAGGCAAGACAGATCGAATTGCAGCATGGCTAAAAGCACCTTTGTCCGATACTTCAAGGGTTTAGGGTTTAGGCCGCCCATACTTTACTTATAATAAGGAACCCCCAAAATAGTATAGGTAATTATTTGGGCCCTTATAGGGCTTAGACCTGCCAGTGGGGTGGGAGTGTTCCGTTCCCAAGAGATTTCGGACGCGGACTCGTTCGTTGTCATGCTAGGGCTCTGATCTTGTGCAACTCTTTCCGAGGTATGTATCATAAAGATATATCTGTTCAGGGCTTGCTGTTAGTTTTGAGATCCGGTAGAGCGAAAAGATTGTTCAGCGGCCTTTCGTCTTCCAGGGCTGGGTCCTAAAACATGCTTACCGCCTCAGGTAACGATGAGACGTTATGGTCTTCGCATCTTACCTACAATACCCATTGCACCTCGCTTTTGGCGAATCAAGTTTATGTTCGGGACCCCTGAAGTGGAAACAAGTAACCGGCAAACAGAATGAATTACAAAACTGCAAGGAAAGGCCCGGGAAGGGCTTCTCGTTGAGGGTTTAGTTTCCAGGTCCGCCTGATTGTCAGAGTCGGTGAGTACAGGGGGTCATTGGGATCGCACCCCGGGTGCCGCACAATAAGGGTACTATAAGGTTAGTATAATAGGGGTACTGTGAGGGTTTCTAAAAGGGCACTACGTAGTAAGGGTTGTTGGGACCCTACAAAACATCATAATCCCGAACGGCCATAAGCCCTGAACCCCAAACCCCCCTCGATCATCGGGGCTAGGGCCGGGTTTAGGAGTCAGGGTTTAGTGTCTGCGGTTTAGGGGGCTCTCGCATTCCTCTTGGCCCGCCGCGTACTGAACTGACGCGATGCCAAAGCCTTCACGAAGAGCATGGCTTTTTTGATGTCTTGGTTTCAGGGCTCGTCATGAACGAACAATGTCAGCACGTCAGAAGCTCCAACCTTACCTTCCCCGACCCAAAAGCCACCAGCCCAGGCCCTAATTCCTGTAAACCCTAAACCCCACCCCACCCCCGTTTAAAGCCCAACCTATGATCGCCACTTTCCCGAACTTCTGGAGCTTCTCCTGCGACAGTTCAAAGGGTTCCCTGCATTGGTTGGCTCTAAGGGCTCCTTGAAAAGGTTTCTTTAATGGACTCACTTTAAGGGTTCCCTTTCGGGATTCCTTCAGGGTTCCAATAAGGTTCTTGGAGGTGTCACTTTAGAGGCTTCCGTTTGAGGGCTCCGCTTAAGGATTCGCCCAAAGGTTCGTGATCAGGGCTTCCTTTATGGGATCCCTTGGTTCCCCTAAGTAAGTGTTCGCATACGGAAGCGTTAAACCCTAAACCCTAAACCCTAAGGGATTTTCACTGGTGTTTTAAGTTGCGGGGTCTGTAAGGGTTCAATCTAGGAGTTTGGGATACGAGTAGGTTGTAAGGGCTGTTGAATGGATGTATGGGGCATTGCAACCGTGAATAGCATGTCAAACATGAATTTGTTTTATCAAGACCCCTATAAACCCTAAACGCTAAACCTCTAATCCCTAAACTGCTAATCCCTATAAATCCCTATAAATCCCTACATCCCCATAAATCCCTAATTAGTGCCGAAATCCCTATGAATCCCTGGTAGGTTTATGGAAGCCACCAAAAAGCGTAGTCTGCTCCTTGGCCTCAGCGTCCGAAGCTGGCCTTGGAAACGCAAAGACGGCTTAGGGTTTACGGGCTTAAGGTTTAGGGTTTTGTGTTTTGGGCTGTAGGGTTTTGGGTTTTGGGGCTTAGAGTTTGGGGCCTAGGATTTAGGGGTTTTGGTTGTAGGGTTGTAGGGTTTAGGGGTTAGGGCTTAGGGTTTAGGGATTTTGGGTGTTGGGTTGTAGGGTTAAGGGCTTAGGGCTTTGGGTTTAGGGTTTTGGGTTACAGGGTTTAGGGTTTGGGCTTAGGGTTACGGCTTCAGGTTTTTGCTCTATTTCTATAAGGATTCCTTTCAAAAATATCCCAGAAAGGGTGCTGTAGGTGTCAATTTAAAGGTTTTGTGCTTCGAGGTGCCACTTTGCAGGCTTCCTTAAAGGGTACTGCGGGTGTTCCTTTGAAGGGATCTTTCAGGGTTTAGGGTTTAGGGTCTTGGGGCGTTCGGGGTTTAGGGTTTAGGATCTAGGGTCGTAGGTTCTTTTGGCATCAGGCTTTACGATTCGGGGTTTAGCGTTTAGGGCTTCAGGGTTTTAGAATACATTTAGGGCTTCAGATTAGGAGAACAAAGACAGGACGTATCCCCAAGTCCTTGAATTGAATGGATCCCTGAGTCACGAAGTTTTCGACGTCGACTTCGCGCTGCAGGGCCGAATGTCGCACCACATCCATTCAATTCCAACATTCAGCAAAACGCGGTGAGGTCACCGCCTTCCTGGCCGGTAACTTTGCACTGGCCCAGGGTCGGCGCCACACTCGGCAGACGGGCAGGGGCAGTCCCGCCCCAATTACCGTAGCCCAGCTGGCTTCGCTTGCTCTACGCAGAGGGGAAAATCTCAACGATGTCTCCAACATTCTCCCGGCAACAGCTTCATCGCGGCATCGTTGTGCAGGTCTCTGTGCATGGCCATAACCATGGCATACACTAGTTCCATTGGCGAGACAACACGCAGGGGAGGTTCAAAAACCCACTCAACACGCTTTTCCTTCCACCTCAAATGATCTGTCTGTGTTGCTTTTGCGAGGGAAGGTGTCACATCCAAGGACGTCCATCGCTGGATGCCTGGTACCTTTATCTCTGACTAATTTGCTGTTGATTAACCTTAAACTGACGAACACTGTGTTGGAGTCTCTGGGCTACTAGCCTTACGCCCTCAGTTGCCTCCGTTCCCTGCAAACCACCTAGCCAATCCCAGAAAACTCCGGCTTGGTGTCTAGGGACCCTAAACCCTACACCCTAAACCCTAAAGCCATTAGGATTCAGAGCATTCAATGCAAGCCGCTTTCTGCCCCATTAAAAACCTACACCCCTACACCCTAAACCTTGAAAGTGAAACCGCTAACTAAGCCCATAGACCCTACTAACCCTTGAAAACCAACAAAACTAAACCCTAAATACTACCGCCTGGAACCGAGACCCTGGAAACTCAAACCCCTACAAACCTAGAAACTGGACTGGACTTTGAAGTAACCAGGGAGAAAAAAGTATAGACTTTTATTTTATATTGGTTCCTTTAAGGAACAGGTCCAATAAAAAAGTATTCAAGTACCGTATTCCAGAACCCAGTGAAAGCCCGAAGCCTCATCAACTAAACCCGAAACCGGACACTAACTCCGCTAACTCCTACCCATGAAACGAAGCTATAAAAACCACACCCTGAATCCGGAGTAAACCCTGGAGGTGAGACCCAGAAATCCTGAAACCAAGTAGCCATTATGACCGGAATAGGTTTGTGTGGGGGGATATGAAAACAGAAGCTTGTCCCGCAGAACTGAATATGGAGTCCATTATGGAGGACTACAGTGGGATGCTTCTACAAATTTGTTTCGAACCTATGGTCTGCTTCATCTTCCTGGTACGAAGTGTAGCCGTCATTGTTCCTAGAAGTCTATAACCCTCAGGGTCCAAAGGACCTAATAATCATGTACTTGGGCTACGAATAATAGTTTTGTAGGTTAGTATTCAGAAGAGCATATGATTATTATAGGTACTTGGACCCTTAGGGTAAGGGTCCCTTTTGAGAGCATGTGCTGTGTTGAGGGGGTCAAGCTTGCATGACTTTTGGCTTTGGAGAGCTCTGATTCAAACTTGGGTCCTTGCCCTGTGTATGTCTGTTAAGGTTAGGACCTGGACACGGTTTAAGGGCTGAACCGTTTGGAGGTGCGCTTCAGGGCAAAGGGAGACATCAAGAGGCTGTTGGTGGCGGCTGGTATGGCATCAGCTGTAGCCCTCGCCAGAATTTCCCCCTACGAGCTGCAACAGGGATGATGGAGCTCTGCCCAAAACTCAAAGGACCAAACCTCTACTCCCTGTCGGAAAGAAACCCTAAACCCACCCTAAACCCAAAACCCTAAACCCTAAACCCGCAACCCAAAACCCTCAGAAACCCTAAACCCTAAACCCTAAAGCCTAAACCCTAAACCCTACTCCCGCAACCCAAAACCCTTAGAACTGTCGGGAAGGAAAGGCCCCGGCTCTGCTGGGGGCATCTCCACAAAGAACTGCGGCGCATTAAAGTGCACCAGGAAGGCCTGGGGGAGGTCTTTGTCAGTTCCCATGGGGCGCAAGGTGCTAAGATTTGGTGCTTTAAGGTTCACGGCTTGCTTAAGCGTTTCGTAGGCCTTAAGTCTTTGATGCTTCGGCTTCAGAGCTCATGGTGTTTATGGTTGAGAGAGGTGACGATGGAGGGTTGTGAGGTTTGGGGCTTTAAGGGCTACGCGCCAGGTTCGTAATAGAGTGGTGGAACTTCCTGGTTGCGCTAGAAGGTTTCGGGTCTGGCTTCATGTTGCCTATAACCCCAAAATATCCCTATCCCCCCAGGTACCTACTATATAGGGCACTAGAGCCCCTAGGGCCCTATATAGTAGGTACCTGGAGGGTTAGGGTATTAGGATGCATAAAGAGCCCTCATAAAGACCCATGGTTTCTTAATCAGGTTCCTACAGTACACTTCATCAGGACACATAATAAGGTTTAGGTGGAATCAAGAGGATTCGTGTTGACTGAGCTGGGATGACTCCAGAGAAATAAAGCCAAGGAAACAGAAACAAAACCACGACAAAGCAACAATAACAGAACCAACAAGGTGAGAGGTCTAATCATGTGTTTACGCAACATCTGAGCTGTCCTTGTGAACAAATCTGGACTAAAACTTGGCAATGATCTCATGTGCTGCGCGTATTCTGAGGTCTGGCGACGAAATAGCAGACAGTCCTTAAAACATGCCGTGAACATGTTCGGAGACCCATACTGTTCGGGAACCACATGTAGGCAAGGCATCATAGCCCTAAGGGCCCGGTACGCGGGTTATGGTTAGCAGTTTTGTAGGTTAGTATTTTTGGAAAGTAAATGATTATTAGGTATTTGGACCCTTATAAGGGATGGGCCTTAAGAATCCGAATAGGGTTCCTTTAAGGGCTTCGTTATACGCAAACAGTTTCCATAATAATGCAGAACAGGGTTTGAGGGGTATAGGCATCATTACAGTATAGCTATTTCAGGATCAGTGTTACTGATGATCAAAGCCTCTGTACGACACAGCAGCCCCTTCCACTTCTGTGACGCTGTCCACAACCCATCTTGTCTTTACTATCCCCACTAGTACCAAGTCAAAGCAGCATCCAAGTGGGCCATGGAGACAGTAGCTACCTGAGAGACCCACACACCCTAGACGCTCAGAAAAACCCTTCAGAAATACCTGACCTGAGAAATCCGAAACTCACCAAACACCCCTCAAACCCCCAAAACCTCAAAGCAAAGACATCCCGGATATCCCCATGGCCAACACCCGCATAAAAAGCAGCCTTAAGTACTAAGACAACTAAGCCCCCGAAGAAGCCGAAAACATAAAACCAAAGCCTCCGAAGCCTATGAAGCGAAAAGCCCACCCAAACAGTTCCACCACCCTTTGAGCAATCATGCAGGGGCTCGCCGTGGACAGCAAGGCTACCAAGACCAACATTTGGGGATTCACCTGAAATCGATTTCGGCTTCAGGATCAAGAGCTTTCGGGTGTACGTAGCCCATAGTGGGTTTTACAGGTTTTAGGGCCTGGGCCTTTGCCAAGGGTGGTTCAGGTTTGTAGAACAGCCCTGGTAGGTTCTCCTATAATACCGGCATCTTGATACTGCTTGGCAAGTGTGCCTCGCGGTTGAGGGTTTAGGGGCAATATGGAGGACTAGATAGAAGTATACCGTAGTCATGACCGGAACACTAATCTAATTCAAACCCAAGCGCCGATGCTAGTGGTTTCGATATAGACAGCGCCAGACTGGAATCCAAAACACTACAGGGGCAAACCAACCAAAAAAGCAACCGAAGTCCCAAAGCTCCAGAACCCATTGCAGAACTCTCCGTCAACCAATGTATAGAACCCTTCTAGTCGAGGCCAAACATGGACCGACAGCCTGAACTTGAGGGTTTTGGGTTTAGGGTTTAGGGTTTAGGGCTTAGGGTTTCGGGTTTAGGGTTTAGGGTTTAGGGTTCAGGGTTCTGAACAAGCATTAACCAAAACACGTTAAAGTCGTCTTTGGACCCCAAAGTGCCTACTTGGGGTCAAAGGACAGACCATGTGGGTACATGGACCATTGGGGACAGGTGTGGACCCCCTTAGTTCCCTGAACCCTAACAGCCCGTAGTCCGAACTAACAGTTCGCCTCTGGGATTGTCTCGGGATTAGTATGCCCCCAACAAGTCTTAAAGGTAACCCACTCGGCTACTGAGCCCTAAATCAAGGCTTTCCCTGGCCAATCTGCCTCGATTGGGTGCGTGCTGCCTCACCTCCTAAGCCCTTTAAACCCCTAAACCCCTAAACCCCTAGACCCCTAAACCCCTAAACCCCTAGACCCTAAACCCTAGACCCTAAAACCTATAAACCCTAAACCGTGCGGCGATCGAGGCAGCATGCACAAATTGAGGCAGCACCCAATCGATCCAAATTGGCTCGGGAAAGCCTCGAGGCAGGGTAAACCCTAAATCAACCCTAAACCCTAAGTTATAACCCCAAACCTAAGTTATGACCCTAAACCCTAAACTATAACCCTAAACCCAGAATTATAACCCTAAACCCTAGACTATAACCTTAAACCCTAAGTTATAACCCTACACCCTAAACTATAACCCTAGACCCTAAATTTTTTACTTACCTTAAACCCGAAACTGTCACCCGAAGCCCTCGGGTCGTGCTGCTAAATGGTGCTCTGCACCGAGGGCCCTGCCAGGCCCTGTGACGTCGCAGCCATGGCGGGAGCTGCCCTGAGGAGGCTTAGATAACAAGAAGGGATTAGGG
>CAJNJA010009592.1:0-14708 GCA_905231915.1 Symbiodinium necroappetens | reverse complement strand
ACCCTAAACCCTACAAGAACCAGTTGCGATCAATTGCTCAAGAGCCCACGTCTTGGTTTATCCCGGGGCCAGGAGGAGGCCAGAGTCTGGAGTTTTCAGGGGGTTTAGGGTTTTGCTTGGCTTTGGGTTTAGGGTTTAAGGCTTGTAGGTTTAGGATTTGGAGTTTGGGATCAGGGTTTAGGGAGCATCGGAACCCTAAACCCTAAATCTGTGCGTCCAGAAGTCGGCAATGAACTTCTTCCACTTCGACTTGGGGCAGGAGGCCATAGCATCGACGACCAGCGATGCACGGTTGAGCCGGGCGAAGCCGAGAACATCCTGGCTTAGGCTCTCAGAAGAAGTGGGTGCTAGCTTGTGCTTGGAGGTTTAGGGTGTTTAAAGGGGTTTAGGATGGTTCGGGTTTAGTGTTGGGGTTCTAGACTGCTCGTGACGCAAGACTCCCTCAACCTTTGCCCGGCCCCTAAAACCCTCCGCCAGGTGTGGCATGAAGGCTTGGGATGCCCTCCCACAACCGTCTGGCCCAAGATTACCATGATCCTTGTTGATGTATTCGTACGTCTGGTTCAGCTGCGCAATCAGCAGGTTCAGCAAGAGCACCACGGAGACTAAGAGAAAGAGGTAGATCCTTGGCAGGGGAGCCGACCGCGAAAAATCAAAGCCAGCAGACGTGTAAATCGCAAACCTGCAGACCTGTCGTCTCCGGAAACCCAAACCCTGATCATGCAGGAACAGCTAGAGCCGGAACATCACATGAACAGAAACATGTCGGTTTAGAAACCTAACAGATGTGGAGAGTGCCCTGCATGGTGAAACTTTCTTGAACCACTACTCTCGAATCTGGCGCCATGGATGTGACAACAAGCATCAGATGAAGCGTAGAATGTGGGACCAAGTCACATCGCCAGGAGCATTGGATCAGCCTGGATTTCGCGGAAGTCTCCCTGGTAGAGAGTCACAGTGATGGAGAACAGCGAAATAATCGCATTCCACATGTCGTTGAAATCTCCTCCATCATCACCACATCGCCTCGGAGTTCGGACCGGCGTGCCGCACCCTTTAGGGTTGTTATTATTGTGATTAATAACTGTACTATATTCCTTGTTGTTGTTGTGGTGGTGGTGGTGTGGTGGTGGTTGTGGTTGTTGTGGTTGTTGTTGTTGTTGTTGGTGGTGGTGGTGCTGCTGCTGCTGCTGCTGCTGTGGTCGTCGTCGTCGTCGTCAGTTGTTTTCGCTGTTCCTAGTGCTGCTGCTGGTGATGGTGACGATGAAGATAGTTGCAACATCTCTTTGTTGCAATTCTTTCCTGTGGTATTTCTCGTGACGTGACATCAGTCTATGATTGGTTGTAACTATGTAAGTGTTTGTGAGGGCACAACCCCCCCCCCCCCCAGGACAAATCCTCCAAACACCAGAAAAAGCTCCAGCTGTACACCCTAAACTTTCGTAAACCCCCTACATCCAAAGTCCCAACACCGAGCCCTGGCAGCACAAGGGGGCTGTCCGGTTCCTATACGCACCTCAAACTGAGCACCAACATAGGGTTTAGAGCCCGTTAGAACTGACCCACGAATGCCTGGGCGATGCACAGGAATTCCTGAGCCGTCAGCCCAGACGAGACTAGACAGAAAGCAGCTGTGAGGTGGTGAAGTGCGAAACAATCTGGACGTTCGGACGTCCCACGGCTCGGTACGCCTTCGCTTGGGGCTTTCGGGGCTTTTGAGCTTCGAGCTTCACTGGGCTTGGTTTGAGGCATTCAGGGCCTTCGGCTTGGGGTTTGGGATTCGAGGCTAAGGATTGAGGACATGAGGGCTTGGGCCTTGACGTCGGGTTGAGGGATTCAACTTTGCGACTGTTACGGCCGGCGTGTTCAGGGAAGTTTCCCCCTCACCATCGCAGAGTCGCGCGCCAGGGCCTCACGACGTACTCCGTGCAGATTATGCGGCACAGCGGTGAGGAGGCCCAATGCTCGGCTAAGTCTAGCCGCGAGCTGCTATCATATCATGCAGGGGTCATCTTGGGAGGAACTCGTGGAGCTAATAATTAGAATCGGGTTTTGGGGGGGTTCCTTATTATTATTATTATTACTATTATTATTATTATAAGTATTAGTATATAATATTATTATAGGTAGTATAGTTTCCCCCAGTCTTCTGACAGCTCCGAAATCTTCGAACGCCAGGTCCTCCTTCGAGACTTGACCTTTCCGGGTGCCGAAGAGTCGCAGCCGAGCTTTACGCCGCACCACGGGGACCGGCCTCGAGAGAGTCGACGGCTGTTTGGTTTGGTGGAGACCCGGTATAGTACCCTAGTACCCTTATAGTACCCCTATATTTAGGGTTTAGGGTTTAGGGTTTAAGTCGAAGTGTACAAACTCCCCGGATAAGCTGAACCGAACCACCCGCACCGCTTGCAGAACTATACTGTCCTGATGCCTCCGGAACTCGATCGCCGGGGGCTCAGAACCCGAGGTTGCTTCTGCAGCACGGATCTGGATAATATAGGGGCCTTAACAATTAGAATAGGGCTTGGGGTATCTTATACTCTCATTAGAATAAGGAGCCCCCAAAACCCTATCCCAACCTAAATGCAGGCCATGTGGTGTAAGTCAAGAAACAGCCCGCCTGAGCTGTGGAGGCCAACGCCCCAAGCCTGACCCAAGAGGAGAGAACCTCTGGAAGCCGAAGCTGTCATACCCTCGTAAAAGAAGTTTATGTACATGTCCAATGTGTGTACATATGTACACACAAAAGCATACCTATACATTGTACATATGTATACTGTATAGACATGTATATATATATATGTCGGCATCATCATATCACAACTTACCCCAAGTCACTCTTCTCATCATTCGGGCCCCAAGTCCCGCAGCGAATGCCCAGGGCTCGAGGTGAACGCGGAGCTCTGGGACTCGGGACAGTCCCTTGAGGCCGCTGCCAGCAGAGTCCCCGAAGAGCTTTGGGGAGCCTAGGGTTTAGGGTTGAGGGTTCCTTCTTTGAATATAATAAGAAATACAGTACTCAGAATGATAATAAGTATATTAATAATGATATTGTGATCGAATTTAGGCCTGAAAAGCAACCCGAATGAAACTCCGGCAAATCGCAATAAGATCCTTATAACCCTCATGCCCTTAACACAAGCCAGCCCTTCATAGAACCCTTATGAGAGCCATATATTTTCGGACCCATCATAACGCCGCATAAAGCTGACACACTTCGATCGAAATAAGTCCTACAAATCCCTATGCATGATGCACACCCCAAACTCCCGAGCCCACACCGTCCTTGAACGGCGCGTAGTTGTGGGACTTAGTGTCGTGCCGTACTTATGCCAACCAGGTTTCCGCATAGCGCACTGGCTTACAAGAGCACCAGCGCAGCAAAGCCCAATCCGGCATCTTAGTACTGGGGGTACGGGAATCCAAGAAACAATGACAGTAATGAGCGCTCCAGACAGCCCTACTTTAATGGAGTATGGCTTCCTGCAGATGCTTCGGAAAATTAGGTCAGAGCTGAGGAATATCGGGTTAGGGCAGACGGTGAGCAGGTATACTTATGATTTATTGACGGTAGGTTTGGTTGCGCAGCTTTAAGAATCTTTGTAGATCTTTCTATGTACGGCTCTGTTTTGCTGAATCTGTTCGGGTCATGCAATTGACGAGCTGCTATTTTGAGGCCTCAACCTCGTGTATTGTGCCGATAAGGACAGACATCCAAGTGCGCCGGCTGTTGCTGGTCAGAGATTCAAAGATTATGCGCCATGGAGTGCCTTGCGGCGGCTTGCCAATGCACCCTGCTTAGCTTCCGGTGAGGGGGATTTAGCCAAGACGTTGCTTGATGCTATCCCCACGACCCTAAATCCTTGGCTCCCAGGGCTGTGCCAATCCGCTTCAGCCCCAGTGCCAGCGAGGCCAGGGGCGAGGCCGGGCCAACAGGGCTCACATGTGTCGCAGAATGCGGCTAACTTGACCTCTCAACCCCCAAACCCTAAACCTAAAGCCCAAAACCCAAAACTCTATGTACGCCCTAAACCCTAAAACCCCTTGTGATCAGGCCTGAGGAATTTGTGGAACCTGCCTACGACGTGGAGTGGGGCCCGTGGCAGGCCTGGCTTATGTGCGAGTTTTCTTTTTTGAGGGGCCTTGCCAATTAGAATAGGGTTCTATAAGGGTTCTAGAGTATAGGGGCCTTCATAATCAGAATAGCGCTTCCTAGGTTGTATACCTGTAGAAGGGTTCTATAATATGGGGGCGTTAATAATTCGAATACGGTTTTCGGATACATTATAGCATGACTACAACAAGAAAACTTGAGGAAGAGTCTGACTGAATGTTCTGGCTTCTATAATTCTATAATATTGGGCCAGCAAAGCATCAACCAAGCATCAGTCCTTCTTGAAATAGGTCCCTTCCCTTCACCCGAGACAACGACCCGAAGCCCAAATCGTACATCTTCGACTTCTTCCCTGTTCCAAAGGCGGCAGACTGCAGTTCGTCGAGTCCTGAACACCAGGCAGGTCGACGGGTATTGGGGTGTACGGCTTCAACGCCCCTAGCCGAATGTAACCCATTTGGGAGTGGGTTCCCTGCACC
Organism: Symbiodinium necroappetens; assembly: GCA_905231915.1. Lineage (NCBI taxonomy): Eukaryota > Dinophyceae > Suessiales > Symbiodiniaceae > Symbiodinium > Symbiodinium necroappetens. Next base: position 10,115 of record CAJNJA010009592.1, on the reverse strand, counting down.
AGTCAGGAGTCGCGGTCTTCAGGTGCAGGGTTTGAGTCGTGAAAGGCCACTTGAGTCTAGAATCCATGGGGTCCACGTCTCAGCGCCCTTGTCGCAATGATCCTATGATCTTGGATGTTGGGACCCTCATTCTCTCCAACTCCCAGTTGAGCCCAGGCGCCCGATGCGTTTAATGGTCTCAAGGGTCTCTTATCCTTGTCCTCGAGCAAGCACCCTTCCATGTTGTGGCTGTAGCACCATCTGTATACGATCCCAACGGTCGACGTTGATCCCTGCAACGGAACTGAGTACGACTCCTCCCTCCCATCGCTTGTATACTGGTGACGAGCTCACCCTTGTACGGTGGTTATGATTTAAACATAGATGCGCCTCACTTCGGGTTGCTATAACCGTAACCAGCTACTGAGGCTCTCTATTTGCAATCCCCTATTGTCGAAGACGCCTACATGAAGCGCGATTTAGAACATCAGGCATCCTTGGTAAGACCTGCAGCAGCAGGATTTCGGTTTCTTCGATCACTGACAAACAGCTTCAACTTAACGAAGCAGTTTAACCCGAAAAAATGTCATCATTTTACATTCCGATTTCCGCTTTTGCAATTGCTACGACATTCCACGTCAGAATCCGGGCTTTAATCCTCCTCAAAGCAAAAGGGTGCCTTTTTGAGCGTATACTCCTGAAGTCTAAGATTCCCGCCGAACCTAAAAGACGCTTGCCCTCGGTAAGGTTTGAGGTTTGAGGGCTTTGGGGTTTATGGGTTTGGGTGTGGTAGGGCAGGTGACAGCCGGCTAGGATGGGGTCTTTGTTGGGGTTAGGTTTTTCCTCGGAAACTGGGACTTGGGTGGTGTCGTTCCTTTGAGATGATCCACAGCAAAGCAGTTGAGGAAATGACAGCGCTGCCAGATTTATCCCCCACGGTGGATGTCCTGCAAGAGCGACTAGGCTGCATGCAGTTCCTTTGGCTTTAGAGTTAGGCTGAGGCAGAAGATGATGATGTTTTGATTCTTTGAGTTTATGCAAAATAGCATTGGTCTTATGAACAACAAATAGCTGTTCACAACGAGCAGGATGCTGTGTCATTGTTCAGGTTGTCAGTGCGCTGCTTTTGGGGGTGAGGGTTAGGATGCATCCTTCGATCCTTAACCGCAAACCCAAAATCCAGTCAGCAGTAATTTCCAAGATCCCAGCGTCCCCCGAAATCCCAAGCCTCAACCCACATCCTGCGCACCCCAAACTCGCAGTGTTTGGATTTAGGGCTCATCGCTTCGGATCCCAAACCTTCACCTGCCTTGCCTCCTTGCATCCCTGGTTCTTTTTCTTCTCCAATCCTCAGTCACCCAGAAAATCTGTGTTTGAACTCTAGAGCCTTAAACCCTTAAGCCCGAAGCTCTTATAGCAAACCCCAAAAAGTTGGAAACCGGATTAAGGACAATTGGTCCCGGATCCCCTTTACATTACTCTTAAGGATTGAGGCTATTGGGCTTCCAACTCTTGGGCTTCTACTGCAACCCTAGAATCCAACCCTTAGGCCCTTAAGCCTGCACGTAATTTTTTGAGGCAACCCGATTCTCCAGGACCCAACCTCTAAGCTGTTTGGGTTCGTTACGAACTTAGCTTCCCGAAGTTACTCTATTCTTTGGCATTTTGGGGAGGCAGGGACACCCTGAGCCCTTCAACCATAACAGCTAAAGAGACTCTTGCAAAGATCCTGCCCCAGGGTTTAAGTACCCGAAAAAGCTCAAACAACCCCAAACACCCGAAAGAGTCTTCCACGCCGTAGCACCCAGGCATAGTTTCGCAAGCAAGCGATAGAAGCCGGAGCCTTCAGCCGTTAGACGAGCGTGAGCATGAAGCAAGATAAGATCAGCTCCGTCGACCATTCTCGAAAAACGGTGCCCCGAAACCTTATTCCAAGTGTTCCTTCAACAGCAGAGACCTTACATTACCCCAAGCTGCCCCAGGCAGAAGCAGCTGGAGACGAAGTTGGAAGGCCATCACCAAGTGCCACGAGGACGTGCAGCAGGGGAACGACAATGGCGCTGTGCTCCGGTATGTTGCGACCTACGCCCCCAAATTCAGCGACTCTATGGACCAAGAGTGGCTGAATGATCAGGCTTCCGACTACAGCGTCGCTTGCCGCATACTAGGCTGGGTCGACCAGCAGCTCCGTGGCTGCAGCAGAAACCACGAGACTGGAGCGCTGAACTAGGGCTTAGGGTTTAGGGGTTTAGGGTAGAGGGGTTTAGGGCCTAGGGGTTTAGGGTGTAGGGTAGAGGGGTTTAGGGTTTACGGTTTAGGGTAGAGGGGTTTGGGGTTTAGGGTTTAGGGGTTAGGTTGGCATAGCAGCATCAATAGCGCTCTACCCCCCCCCTCCAAATGCCGTAGATTGGACTGGTGCATAGGATTTCGTGCAAAGGGGTAGGGAATGCATTTTGCAGATATGTATTCCCAATTATTGGTTGAATGTTTAAGTTATAGCCTCCTTGCAACTATACTGCAATGTCCTCCAGAGGTGTTGTTCCCTGGTCTGTTGTGGAGGTACGGACACAGACTGAATTGAAGTCCACATCTGCTCCCCCCAAGTATTGAAGCCCTTAAACCCTGAACCTTAAAGCCCTAAGCCCGCAGCCGAAGATGCTTAAACCTGCTGGATTCGCAAGGCGGCGTCACGGAGTCCGGCTCCACTTCCCCTGCAACGTTGGAGCCAAAAACGAAAGTTGAAACGATGATGCTCATGCCCTTCAGTCATAGGTAGTATTAGGGAGACCCCTTAAAGGGGACCTGTCTTAACCCACTTATGGCTCTCTTAGAAGGGACCTTATTGAGAGGGTCTGTATCCCCAAGGGTGCCCTAATCCTAACTCTTATTCAGCGGAACCGGTTTGGGGCTTGGGTTTAGAGTTAACATGTCGGCACCCCCAGCACTAATGATCCGAAACCATGTTCCAACTCGCGATCTAGTTTGTCGGCCTTCAGTCTGGGTTTTCAGACCTTGATTAGGGTTGTTCTATCACTTGTAGCAGTACTTTGAGCTTGCTTACTAAGTGCCCTGTGCTTCTCAATATCCCCAACCCTAAATTCCCAATTCGACGAATCTCAAGCCGCATGAACACCTTGTACAGCACTGCGACCGCTAACCGCTAAACATCCTCATGAAAGCCGCCAGTCTTCCCTGCTAGGAGGGGCCCCAATCTGCAGTCTGAATCCTACACCCTGAGTCTTGGTTCGCCAGACACGGCGTTGCGGCGCCTGGAGCCAGAAAGTTGGAGCAAGAATCGTCCTCATGCCGTTTAAACGAAGCAAGATTTGGGGTCTAGGGTTGTCGGTTGCGGTGAATTTGCACAGGGAATCCTAGCACTACTCATCCGAGATCCATGTTCTAACTGTCGGTCTAGCGTGTTGGTTATGGTTGGGGTTATACGTATGCTCACAGGGGCTGTCCTACTGATTGTAGCCTAGCTTACTCGTGCTAGGTCCCGCTGGCTTCTACACGTGCCCAAACTGAACCACCAAACTCAACTAGTCAAAGCCCCATGAAACGCCTTATTCAGCCGAATATCCTCATCAAAGCAGTCAAAGTTTCTTGGAGGTTCGATGTCCACGGGGAGGAATCGGAGATGGAATCCGAGGCCGGGGATAATGCAGGGGTTTGGGGTTCAGGCTTTAGGGTTCAGGGTTTAGGGCTTAAGGCTTCGGGTTTAGGGTTTAGGGGGTTTAGGGTTTCGGGGGCTTGGGGTTTAGGGTTTAGGGCTTCGGGTTTATTGCCGTGTCTTCTGTAGGCATTTGGGTCGCAAGTGTGGCGAAGGCTTCTGGGTTCCCGACGCTCCATTTCCATGGCCAGCAGTGACGGTGTAAGTTTCGGGGATAGTTCGGGGTTCAGGGTTTAGGGTGTAGGGTTTGGGGTTTAGGGTTTCTGGTTGGAGACACCTAAGCCTAAGCCATCATTACCTCAAAGCTTAAGGACCACCCCGTAAGCCGCATGTCCATGTTCCACATCAGAGAAAATCTTACCCTGAAACCCTCTACCCTTAAACCCTGAACCCTGTGTTCGCCGTGTAAGGATGTAGACAGGGTCTAAACAGAAGCAGACCCTCCACGTCACCATTGCATGGAATCAGATGAAGGTATCTCTTGAAGGGTTCCCGCCTTGGGATCCTTCCTGAGACTCTACTTGGTACATTTGCTGTCAATTGAAACTTTGTCGCATGTGCGTAAGGTGTCACAAGCGTAGAGGTTATGTTGAGCAGGAGAGCTGAGAATTCGAGTTCAGGGCGTTTAGGCTTGGGCTACACTCAGCGCTTTCTGGACAACTAAGCCAACCCAAAACATCTGAAGCTGAAGCACTGCAACCCTCAAGTCGGGGGGCTTTGGGGGGGTGTGCTTTTCAGGTGTGGAAACAAGCCGTGTAGCCCAAAAAAGGCAAGCGCCCGAAACAATCGCGTTTTTTTTTTGGGGGGGGGGTCTCGAACCCCTAACCTTGAACTCGAAGAGGCCTCGAACTCTGGCGAAGCTCTAAGTGCGTTCAGGGTTTAGGGGGTGTTCCTTGAGGGGTCGTCTTTCTTGGTAAATAACGTCTTGGGGTTAGAGGCACCCTAAATTGAGCTATCTAATGGTTGCATCACGTGGAACCTCCCTGACTAAGTCACGTGAGCCTTTAAGTCCGCCCCGAAGCCAGAGAAGCACCAGAGTCCTCCTAGTATAGGGTTTAGGGTTTAGAGTGGAGGCCGGGATGGATAATTCGTAGCAGTGCTATTCAGTAGCTCAGGGGGTTTATACTAGGGTTCCCATTCTGTGAAGGTCCCGTCAAGCGAAGAGGATCAACTGCTGCCACCCGTGGATGATCTTCAGCAGCAACTGCAGAGTTTCGGAGTCTTCGGTGAAGGTCCAGGGCGGATGATGCCGTGGCTTAGGGTTTAGGGTTTAGGTTTTAGGGTCTAGGGTTTAGGGTTCAGGCGTAAGTTTAGGAAACGGCAACGTGTGGTCAGCTAGTCAGACACGCTCTGCAAGACAACCGCTCACCCTTGAACTCGAAGGGAGCACCCGGGGCTAAGAGCTCGAGCTCTGGCGAAGCCTTAGGTCCTTATTTAGGAACGGTTTGTCAGAGATCTACAGCGGGTTGTATGTTAGTTTATGCTCCCACATAGAGCCTGAAACCCTAAACCCTAAAAGGGCTCTGTAGAATTATTGCAGAGGGTTCAGGGTGTGCTTGAAAAAGCCCTAAACCCTAAACCGAAATGAACTATTGCTGGAGTTCGAGCTACGCTGAGTCGGCAAAGGTTCAACTTGGAACCTGAACCCTAAATACTACTACTACTACTACTACTACTACCACGACGACGACTACTACTTCTACTTCAACCGGAAACTCTAAGAACTACTGGGGACCTCCTTACTGCCCCAGATCGCTCCTTTTTGTAGGGGCCTGGATGGTTCGTAACATGAAAACCCTAAACCCTAAACCCTGGGGTTTAGTTTTAGGGTTTTGTTTTTTTTTCAGGGCTTTCGAGTTTTGGGCTTTTGAGGAAAGGCTTTAGGACCTTCATTATAGCACCTTTGTGTAGGGTTTTAGGGTTTAGGGTTTAGTGTATTGGGGTTTAGGACTAGGCACCCTGAAAAGATACCCTAACTCCGAAACCTTGTTCTGATTATGAAGAACCCCGCGGTGAGTTCCAATACAGACCGATCTTTAACACAAAGTGGCATGGGGCTCAGGGTTTCGGGTGTGAGAAAGCCTGAGTACATTAGGAAAAGGTTTGGGGGTACCTTATACCATGCTTCTGTTGGAGCGCTAAGGAATCCTATTCTGAACATTAGGCTCCTATTCTGGAGACAGGCACATTGGGGCTTCGAGATTTGAGATGCCAGCAGAACTGCAAGTGGCCTGCTGCCCATCCTGCAACAGGAAATCCCCAATGGGGTTTAGGGTTTCATCCTAAGTCTTCGTGCCTTGCGATATCTTTTCCGGCCTCCCGACACTCAGGTCATTCAGGTCATTTTGAACGTGTACGACGTGACACATTTGGAGGGCGTTCCTGGGAATCCACTTCAGAAGCGGAGCTTTCTTAACAGATTCGATGCAGTCATGTTCGTTGCTTTGTTGCCCTGTCTGGTCTATTGTGCTTTTGATGGAAGAGTTTCGAGGCAGATCCACAGGGTTTGGGGTTTAGGGTTTTAGGGTTTAGGGTTTAGAGGACCCCAAGGTGCAGCTGTGTGGGATCTCGAGTTGCACATGTTGCCTGTCCTGGATTCATCTCCCAGGTGCAATGGCTCAATGCCTTCTCCAAACCCTGAACCCTAAACCCTAAACCCTACATCTCCCAGGTGCAATGGGCCAACGCCATCTTCGCCAACAAAAACGCTCCCGTGACCAGGCCGCCTTTGGACCCGCCGAGTTGGACCCTGGGGCGCGAGTGAAGTTTTCCCTGGAAGCCCTTGTGAGAACCGACGTGGCTTGTGTAATCTAGTACAGTTTGGCATCGAAAGAATAGTATAGCATGGTAGTGTATAGTATAGAGAAGTACGTATAGTAATAGCAAAAGAAAGGTTCATAGTAAGAGCGATGGAAATAGTAGTAATGGTGATAGTAATAGTAATCGTAGTGGTAATGTATAGTCATAATATGGTCTAGTATAGTCTGGTGTACAGTATGGTATGATATAGTACAGTACAGTGCGGTTTTGGTACGGTGTAATATGGTGTAGTCTGGTACAGTATGGTATAGTACGGTATACTATGGTCTAGTATGGTATAGTAAGGTATAGTAAAGTATGGTATAGTAAGGTGTAGTATGGTATAGTACGGTATAGTATGTTAAATAGTAGATTATGAGATGTAGTTCACCTGGCCCCAAAATCCGAGGTCAAGCTCTTGGGCGGATTTCACGTGGGCGTGCAACTTGGAAATGAGGAGTGCCTGAGCTGCGGAAGTATAGCAGTAGCGAGTCGAGGTTTTTGGTGGATGTTGAGATGGAGTGCAGGGGCCGGTCGCGATTTGCAGCGGAGCACATTTGGATTTCGCATCGTGCTTGAAGACCCTGCAGAAATACCGACAGGGGAGGTGCCTTGCATCGCACGATGGGTGCGTTTCCTGCAGTCGCTTGCTGACCGGACTTTGAAGGCGGAAGCGTCACGAAGTGTCGAAGGTATCATCATGGAGATTTTGGCCTTGCAATGCAGTGTGCACACCTTAACAGTTTAAGGACCTCCTTCGCCCAGGCTGAAGAGCAGCATTTGCAAACATACGCCTAGAATTAAGTTTCAGTTCTTCCATCTTCGTACTTTGGGCTTCGTCATGTTGTCGGTTGTCCGAGTCCGGGATCTGGAAAGGTGGGCTTTCGGCTTCAATCCGAGTGGAAGTGGCGTTTGCCGCCACATGCCCCGTGGTGCGGAGCAGCACCACTTCCGTGAGAGCCTCGTTATGTGCCTGGGCAGTGAGAAATGGGGGTAAAACGGTTCCAAGCCAGCAGACAGGTTTCCCTTTTGATTTCAATGTGGAGTCACCTTTCCGGCTTGCGTGTTTTTTCAAGCAGTGACTGCTCCGTTTTGAGCGTAGAAGATGCCCGTGTTGGTTGAAAGCAACGGACAGACATAGGGGCTATTGAAGCTCGTTTAGTGTTTCCCTTATCTTTTTCGAGGGGCTCAACGACGCTGTCTAAGCACGAGCTGGGCGTCATGTACAAGCTCCTGGATGCTCTGCTGCAACAAGAAGGTTTCCATGCTTCGACAGCCTTTTGTCCTTCGGTTTCCGCTCGTTCCTAGTTCTGCACGGATATATGCGTGAGAGAGGAGCTTCAGTGTGTGTTGTTGGCTGGAAAAGCATGGTTGCAAAGACGTGTGGAAGCTACAGGAGGGCACCTGGTCCGGCGGGGATTACAGTATGGTGCAGAACAACTGTATCCACTTTGCCCAGCAGGCCGGGCCGTAGGGTGTTTTCCCTTTCGTGCTGCGGGATGCCATCGAGAACAGCGAATGGTCCCTGATGGATACATTTGCTGTTCGAGTTCTGGCGACGCACGTCTTGCTGTACCACAAGTCACAGACATGTCGCCTCCAGCCTCACCGCAGCGTCGACGCCCACAATCACAGACGCTGGTAGGTATGCAGGATGCTCAAGGTTGCAGAGCCTCCAGCTTGGCTTAACCGCCCCTTGGCTGCATGGAGCAGTGGTCGTTGCAACCAAATGCATCACGCGACGCAATGCTCATTTGCAACATGTTGGGTTTTTTCAGGCAGTACCTGTGGCAATGAGAGGGCAGGTAGTTCTCGAGCCCCATGTTCCAGTTCGGTTCAGCAAGCTCCCTTTCAAGGTTTCGGGTTCACTCTGTATAGAGTACGTATATAGTATATAGGGTTCAGGCTCGGAGTGTTCAGTGCGTTTCCAACGGGTTTCGAGCGGGTGTAGGTTTTGAGAGGCCTTGACCGAGTCTTACATGTGTGATGTGCGCATTTTGACCCAAGCCTGAGACACACTTGTTCAGACACCTTCCAACTGCCCAAACAAGATTGTTGACCACGTTTGCAAACCCCTCTCGGAATTAGTTTCTGGATTTGCGATTCGTGCATGCTTCCACGCCCTTTCGAAACCATTGTTTGCCGCCCCTTAGCCATTAAACACGCTTCAAGCACCCGTCAAACCTGTGTCAAAGCGTGTTTAGTCCCCTCCATCATGTGGTCCTTTTTCACTCCCTTTGACTGCACACTTCCTTTACCCAGAACCATCTTAACCAGGTTCCCCTTCGTCCCCCTTCAAAACAGCCTTCCAGCACCCTGAACACTCATGTTCGACTTTATCTGACACACCATGCCCTTGAAACCTTCTTCAAGCACCCGTCAGCTTTTCGAGCTTTGTGAATAAAGTTGCGAAGAAGTCGAATTATGGGAAACACTGCTTTCCACCATGCTCTCTTCAAGGAAGCGCAGAACGAAGCTTTTTCCTGAAGATACCAGACGGATGGGGGTATGATGTGTTACCGGCGCCCTAAACCCCTAAACCCCTGAACCCCTAAACCCCTAAACCCTGAACCCTAAATCCTGAGGAGGCGCGCACCTGTTGAAATTTGTCACTTTCGGGCAGGCTCGGCGAGAGGTTTTGCAAAGCTGTGCATATTATAAGGGCCTTACTAATTAGAATAGGGCTGTGGGGTATGTTATACTATACTTCTAGTAAGGAACCCCGCAAATAGTTTTGGTAATTATCTCGGCCCCTATATTAAACATGTTTAGGTTTTAAAGGCTTCCGATCTGAGGGTTCAGGGATTTGGTTTGAGGTATGTTTAGGCTTTAGGCGATCTTAGGTTTGGGGGAATGTTTTTGTTGTTTATAGGGTTGAGTCTTTGGGATTGTGGCGTTTTTGGGTGCAATTAGGGCCTGCGGGCTTCGAGGATCCGTGAAACTGCAGGGACCGTTCCCAAAGCTATGCCTTTGGGTTTGGGGCGGGTGGATGGGTGGGTTGGTGGTGTTGCCTGCTTGGCGAGCCACGCTTTTCAGTGTTCGTTGCCTGTGTTCCTCTTTTTGTGAAAATCGTTGCTTCGCGTGGGTCTGCCCGCCGAATCACTGAATCAACATGATACAATTCACCTCGCATTTCAAGCCGAACATCCGCAGATCTCAGATCCCCCTAATTACAAACGCTGTGCATTGCACCCAGACATATCGGGAGCCCTGCTGCAGAAATGGCTGCCGGAGCCGCCAATCCGATGCGAGGGTTTGTGACAGAAGGTGCCATGCCTGCACTTGAGCTTCCTAAATAGTTACCAACATTATTACGTAGGGTTCCGCACTGTAACTATGCCATAACATACCGCAAAACTCTGTTGAAACTATTCAGGCCTTCATATCATGAAGATTCGGGTCGAAGGGCTCAACTATTGCACACTTACTCTTACACTGCATGTCATTACATCCAGTTGTCTGTAAACCTTCGCCCATGACCCTATTGTTGTTTCCCGGTTACTGCGAAGTCGGGATGCACCGAAACCCTCAGTGCGGCAGTGGATACTCGACGCACTGGCTGGTGGATTAGGGTAGAGGTACGGAGCTCCGGGATTTAGGCTCTATGGTGAATGAGTGTAGCAAGTGTCAGGGTCCAAGGAATACATACATACACATACACATACAC
>CAJNJA010009591.1:0-14708 GCA_905231915.1 Symbiodinium necroappetens | reverse complement strand
CCCTAAACCCTAAACCCTCTATGGAGAAGCCGCAGGTCCTCTTCGAAGGTCTCTTCCCATTCCTTCTTCTCTTCCTGACAGGCGGGGTAGTTCTCTAAATCCCCTGAGAGGCCAGTATCCCTTAATTCAGGAATATACCTTAAATCATAATATTCAGGCCCCTATAATTTAAGGCATATTCCTTAATTCAGGGGTATAGGGTTCTCTAAATTAGGGTGCCTTTCTAAGTCTCCAAGGTAGTGCAGCACACTGACTTGGAGAATTGCCCATGTCTAAGGCGAGCTCAAGCTTGAGAGCCGGCTTTATAGCTCATATATATATATATATACATATATACACATACAAATATATATATATATATATATGGATAAATAGATAAATAGTATCCACTGTAGTCGCTTCTTTGGGTTAGCCAATTCAAACGATTTGTTAAGGTTCGGACCCCATAAAGTCAAATAGGTGAACCAAAACGGAACTGCAATGAAGACTATAGGTAACCCTCCGAAATAAGAGCTACAGGGATCCTTCGATACCAGGCCGCTGGCCCCTAAACCCAATAAAACAATGCTCGGGCGTCGGGTAGGGCTTAAGGCCTTTAGGGTTTAAGGTTTAGGGTTTAGGGCTTAGGAAACTTGAATACGCTAGACCTTGTCCCCAGACACCCTAGAGTGTGAAAGCCTGCGGAACTCTGACAAACCTCTAGACTCTAAACATCATGCACGGTCTTGTAAAACCTCAGAAGCAACCTACCGACCCCCCATCGAACGCTCTGACGCAAGAAACCGTAGGAAACTCTAACTCTATCCCTTAACCCTGACTCCCGAACACAACAGTTGGTCGTGGACAAATAGCACCCCTCCCTACGCCGGGTTACCGTTTGTCTCTATGATGATAATGGTAGCTCCGTTTGTGCAAATTTTAACTCCTGAACAAGAACAATTCTATTTTAAATTGGCTCTAAACCCAAAACCCTAAACCCTAAACCCAAACACCCTAAACCCTATACCAAACTTAGGTGGAGGGAATTCTCAGTGATGAGCAGATCCAGCTGGCCCTCGCGCTTTGGGTCTTCAGGGTTCAGGGGATGAGAGTTCCGGGGTTTGGGGGCGTGTGGCGTTTAGCCATAGGCTCCATTGTAGTTCTTTTTGGGGTTTACCTTCTAGGATCCTCAATATAAGCCACGACAACGAACTACAATGGAGCCTATGGGTAGCGAGCTTCCGAGGATTGCAGCAAGGGGTTATAGGTAAGCAAAGAGTGACATACGAGACAACTGCAGCATGCTTTGCTTTGTACTGGAGGTAGCACAGGGCTGCCAAAACTGATGCGAAGTCTCGATGCACTCGAGGTTGTCGGGAACTGCTGATACTCAACCCTCATTCCATCTTGGGGCCATAGGATGAACGTACCTACGAGAAGCCATGCCAGGGAGAACTAAAACCCAAAACAGTAAACCCCTAAACACTAAACCCTAAAACCTTAAACCAAAACAGTAAACCCCCCAAAGCCTCCGTAAACCCTAAACCCCAAAACACCAAACCCCCTAAGCCTCCGCAAAGAGGTATCCCTAAACCCTAAACCCCTAAACCCCAAAACACCAAAACCCCCAAAAGCCTCCGTAAACCCTAAAACCCTAAACCCCTAAACCCTAAACCCTAAAACCCTAAACCCCCAAAGCCTCCGTAAAGAGGTATCCCTAAACCCTATATACCCTATATACCCTAAACCCCCAAAGCCTCCGTGAAGAGGTATTCCGGCGGCGGGTTGTAGGACTCCGCGTGGCCCGGCAACGCCATCTTCGGAGCCGGCAGAGGCGGCGGCGCCTGAGCTTCAAAGGAGGGGGTTTGGGTTTAGGGTTTAGGGTTTAGGGCTTGGGGTTTAGGGTTTAGGGTTTAGATTTAGAGTTTAGGGTTTAGGGTTTGGGGGTTAGGGGGTTTGGGTTTAGGGTTTGGGGCTTTAGGGTTTAGGCTTTGGGGGTTTAGGGTTTATATAGCTTACCTAAACCCCCAAAAGTAGGTGAAATAATGGCCATAAGAGGCGATGATTCTACATACTTTTGGGGTCCAGGTAGGATTTGGGGTTTAAAGTTTAGAGCTTTACGGCTAATTGCTTGGTTTAGGGTGCAGGGTGTATAAGGGTTTAAAGAGTTTTTTGTTGTTGAACTACTTATTGCATCCGCCCCTTCCGCGAAGCAAATGTAAGGCTCATGAGCCAGGAGATAGGGTTTGTTTCTCAAAGAGGTAGACGGTATAGGCTTTCTGTTCTGCAGTCGTTCAAGTTTTCATGGGGGGTCTACCTCTCTCTTTTCTCAAAGAGGGTTTGGGGTTCAGCTTGATTGGACACGCCCCCAACATGGTAGTGTTCATTTCGGCCCTAAACCCTAAACCCTAAACCCCTAACCCCCTAAAAGCTAAACCTCTAAACACTAAAACCCTAAACCCTTACTGTCCGTGTCCATCCTCGTTTCTCCTGAGCTCCCGGCGCGACGCCGGCGCGTCTCCGGCTCGTCCGCCCAGAGGTCGAAGACTTCGGGGGCTGGAGGTGGCGGAGGCCTCGAGGTTTGGGTTTAGGGTTTAGGGTCTAGGGGTTTAGGGTTGAGGTGGGCTTTGTTAGAGGATCTCGGGTTTCTACTTGAGGGGGAGTTTGGGAGCTTCGGCATGGAGGGTTTGCGGCTTGGTGTGTAGGGTCTCAAGGCCAAAAAGGCCCGTAGGAGTCTGGGATTCAAGATTTGGCAAGTTCGATGTCTGTATAAACCCTAAAGTTAAACCAAAACCCCAAACTCTAGACTCTAAACTGTTAACCCAAAACCTCAAACTCTAAACTGTTAAACCAAAACCCCAAACTCTAAACTGTCAACGCCAAAACCCCAAAATCTATCTACACCCTAAGCCCTAGGTTGCAGCGTAGGGGTTTGCAAGGCTTTTGGTGCGAGGAACCAGGCCGAGGATTCAAGGTAACAGTGGCTTTACGGCCCAGGCAGATTGAGCAGATTCTCTTTTGGTTAAGGCTGCTTATGCTTTGGGATTTATTCAACTTCAGTATCGAAGCAAAGCACACTGCGAGGAATTGGGACCCTAACTCCTTGGGGAAGTACTTCAGAACTATATCGGGGCAATATGCAAAATTACTATGACTCCGCCCTCTTTTTGTTCTCTCGTTGCAAATCCAAAGCCTTCCACCCTAAAACCTCGACGAGCCCAGGCCAGGCCAGGCCAGGCCAGGCCAGGCCAGGCCAGGCCAGGCCAGGCCAGGCCAGCCCGCATCCCTAAACACTAGAACGAGCTGGCCTGATCTTGCCCTCTCGGAGCAGCGCGACAAGTCTCTTCACCTCGCAGCCGCTCTGAAGTTTAGGGCTTTGGGTGCCGGGCTTGGGGCAATAGGGTTAGGCTTCAGGATTTGGAGTAGTTGAGGGCTTCTGGAAATTACTAATTAGGGCCGGCCGGTGTGATAAGGATCATGGTGGCAAAAAAGCATGTATGGGGGGGGGGGGGGCTCTCTCCTTGTCCGGAACTCGAATTTGGGCCCTGTGCCCTCGTACGAAGCCAGGGATGCTATTTTTGGCGGAGACTGGGGGGCGACTCTTCAAAGACATTAAACTCAAAGGTTTAGGGCCTCAGGTTTAGGGCTTAAGGTTGCTATAAGGATACTACATATGGGTTGAAGCTTCGAATTCCGCTGTCTTACTTACGGGTCCGAATATTCAAGCGCATATTTGGGGCCATTGGTACCCAAACTCCAGCAGAGGCAGGTGGCCCACCAATGAGGGTTTATAGGGTTTATAGGGTTTAGGGTTTATAGGGCTAAGGGTTTAGGGTTTATAGAGTTTATATAGGGTTTAGGGTTGAGCCTGACGTGAAGTCATAATGCTGCTATATCACTAACGGCCAGGAGGATCGTCACAAGCAGCACTTCCTGGACCTTGCTGGTCCCTGACTATGCAGACCCTCCTGCAGCACAGAAGGCATCAGCCCTAAACCCTAAACCCTTAACCCTAAACCCTAAACCCTAAATCCTTAACCCTAATGAGCAGAAGCGCGCCTTCATGCGCTCCCATTTCGACGGAAGGAATCTGGCTTTGGGTGGATGTGCTTTTCGCTCGGGATGTATTCTGGCCTCGCGGACACCACGAGCACAGTAGCCAGAAGTGCTGAAACTCCTAAAGCAGTACTTGGAGGCTCATGGGTAGTTTCATATGGGTTCATAACATAAGTAGGATAACTACAGTTCTAACCCGTAACCCCACGTATATCTAGCCATGAGCCTCAAAGTAGGATGAGCAGAATCGGCTTAGTCCCGGCCTCCGGGTTGTCAAACTCAACCATTTCAGTCGTGTCTGTGGCTGCGCTCGGGTACATCCTGCAGGGGAGCACTGAAGCTTGGACTTGTGAGTGTTACCTACGGTTTAGGGTTTAGGGCTGAAGGGTTTAAGGGTTTAGGGTTTAGGTTTTCGGGTTTAAGGGTTTAGGGTTTGTAACTTTAAGTGTGGAGCAGCCTTGAACGTATCCGCCGAATGATCTCCAGGTCCGTATCGGTCAGAACCACCTGCTACACACCCGCTTCCGCAGCGGTGCAAAAGCGCAGATGTCAGGTCAGTCTTTCGGGACATCTAACCAAACCAGTCTTGGAACATGCCCCTGGAGGCCACGAAAGCCTAAGAGCCCAAGAATCCCCTTAATTAAGGAATATATACCTTAAATCATAGTATTAGAGCCTCGATGGACGCAAGAACGGAAGTGCCGAACTGGTTCGGCGAATCAAGGGAACTCAAGCTGTGCATGCAGAAGTTGCTGCAATTTGCAATTTTTCGGTTTGCTTTCATGTAAAGTCGTTTCCATGTCACTGCAAGGGACACAACAACGGACGCAAGTTTTGAAAGGCCGGCGTGTAGCCTTGCTTCGGACACCGTGCCTCTCTCTGATTCTTGTGGTCCTTCACGGTGCGCCACGCATCTGGGTTGTCCTTGGCATGCATCGTGGGGCATATCTTAGATAGATAGCTAGCTGGCAGCAATCGAGATAGGCAGATAGACTGAACGAGAGAGAGAGAGAGAGAGATAGACATAGATGGATAGATGGATAGGTAGATAGATAGATAGATAGATCGATTAGACGGGTAGATGGATAGATAGATAGATGGATATATAGATGGATCGATCGAGGATCGAGAGGTCGATCGATAGATAGATCGAAGGATTGCCCGATAGATTGACAGAGTGAAAGTAAGCGACAAACCCATGAGTAGATAATAAACCAAATTTTGTTTGTGTTTTAGTCCCGAACCCCTTACCCCCCCAACCATAGACGAGCCAGAGGCTCAACCTACGCGAGCTTCGGTCATGTTGAAACAGCAACAACACAGCCAGCAGCATGTGTTCCTCTTTCCCCCTAAACCCTAAACCCTACACCCTAAACCCCTAAAGCCTTAATCCCTAAACCCCCAAACCCTAAACCCCTCAACCCCTCAACCAACGAAGCCCTTATCCGAGCCTTGCTCTCCAAGAGGGCATCAATCTCACCGGTCGACAGTGTCCTTCAGACGGCTGAGGGTTTAGGGTTTTGAGTTTAGGGGTTTAGGGTTTAGGGGTTTAGGGTTTTTAGGGCTTAGGGTTTAGGGCTCAGGGCTTTAGGGTTTAGGGCTTAGGGTTCGGGGGTATCATCACCAGTGCCTGCAGTCAAGGCTCTGCTGCCATCAATGCTTGTGCTGCTACTACTTCTGCTGCCACGTGCTGCTGGTAGTGCTACTTCCTAACCCTCCAGGTACCCACTCAAAAGGGCCCTAGGGGCTCTAGTACCCTATATGGTAGGTACCTGGGGGGTTGGGGACACCACTATCACCACTCTACGCAACCACATCATCGGCACTTCTCTGATGGCTGCGACTGCAAATGCGGTTCGTATAACCAGAATGCAACGAAGATCATTGGTTACGAGTATCAGTACTGGGGTTGCCTCACTTCGCTATTCGCGTTCTCAAGCTACTCATCGACCAATCATACGGTCTGCAACTTGCCAATTCGTGTGCAAGCTCCTCATCACTTTCTCTCCGGCAATGTCGTAGCCCACATGGTCTTCATCTTTGTACCTGCGGAGAGGTTCCAGGAGCTTCGCTTCAAAAGGCCCCTAAAGCCTGTGACCACAATCCTCAACCCACAACCCGAAACCCCAAATCCTTTTGCGCTTAACCCTAGATGAATCCGCACTGCACCCAAACCATCACAACGCCAAAACCCTGAACCCCAAACCCGGAACCCTCATGAGTTGTCGGTCGCAAGCGACAGCAAAAGAGCTCTTGGCTCATCAGTTTCGGGCTACGGCTCCGAATTTAGCGATGCAGCTTGCAGTTTTGGTTTCGGGTTTAGGATGGTGTAGGAACTACTGTTGATGATACAATTCTCGCATTGCCTTAAGGACCCTAAACTATGGGAATTATGGTATATTCCTTGTTGTGGGTAATGCAGGATTTATATCATCAACCGTATCAACCCTAAACCCTAAACTAAACCAGTGCATCCCATACATGGCATTTCTCTCTGTCCTGAAGGTGTTCGTCGGGTCCATGTTGCGAGTGCTCCCTTCCTACCTATAGTCCCCATTGTAGTTCCTGCTTTGGGTGTCCCTTTTTGGGCCCTAAATATATAACTGGTTAAACAACAACAAAGAACTACAATGGAGATATATAGGTAGCACACATCAGTCTGCCTAGCTTTTCCTTAAAAATCGAACGCCCTACTAATCGCGAGATCTGCCCGGCTCACCACTCGAGGGGAACGTTGCCGATCCTGCAATAGCAAGGTGGCATTCGTGAGGTTTAGGCTTGGTAAGTGAGCTAAGAACACGATCATCGCAAGGATAGCCTCCTCCCAAACTGAATCTACGCTTAACTTTCTGGGCTCCAGACCGAACTTCTTCATCCACCCTAACGTCAAAACCCTCAGCTGAAGGCTTTTCCGGCTCCAAAGATTTAAAACCCTCGACACCTATCCCTGCGGACCTGCAGGGGTGAAGCTTCTTGAAGTTGGTCGACAGTAGTTTGACAGTTAATGCAACATTGGGTTTACACCTTGTTTGCAGGACCTGAGGATTTAGGGAAGGTCATGAGTAAGCCGTGGTAGGGATACCTGGGTGTTTAGGGTTTACCTGGACCCCAAAAGTATGTAGAATAATAGCCTTTTATGGGTTTGTATGGGTTTTGGGCCATTATTTTGCCTACTTTTGGGGGTTTAGGTAGGGTTTAGATATGGCCCAGGCCCCTCTTGCACCAACACAAATCTGCCCGGTCTGAGAAGTAGGGTCGGGGGTGTAGGGCCATGGGATCTGAACCCACATCCCCAAAGCTCGCTTTAGAACGGCCAAATCATGCCAAACTCCAAACCCAATACCCTGAACAAACCTTAAAGCCTCTACCCTAAACCCCTTGAGTACAGCCGTGATGTACCTGATATGGAAGAACCGTTGCAGTATTTGTATAGCAGACTTATAATTAGAACCCGTATGGGCCATTTGTAAATTCCAGGGGCTTGACTAGCATAGACATAGTGCCCCCAGAAGTGGAGAGAAACCGCGATTTCACATGGCCAGCGTGGCAGTGTATTTTTTAACTCTGGAGTACGACGATATTGTTGGCGGGTTCCAGAAAAGGCACAGCATTCAGAAGAAACCCCAGGCTGATAGTGTTAAATGGACTCTTGAGACATGGACAGTAGACATGGGTAGATGTCGGAAACATCAAAGAACGGCGGGCATTGGCTTATAGCTCCGGGAGTGGTAGGGCTCGGGGGCGTTGCCTGATGATGCGAACACGGCAAGCACTGCCTGCAAGCACTTAGTCTTCAAAAGCGAAGAGGAATTCGCATTCTCGTTCTTATTCGTTAGAAGTCCGAAAATTCCGAACATGACACGTATTCATCACCATTCGTTTCGAGTTTGACAAGGACATGCGTGCAAGACAACTACAACCCTCAGACCGCAACATGAATAACACCGCCCCCGTCTCCAGACGCCGTATGACGAAAGAAGCCCCGCAAACTTAACAGCACCCCTTATGAGTCCCATCAAGGACCCTTCTCATAGACTATAATATACTGCTAACATACAATTGATATCATATACTACTACTATATTAAGATATCATTGATATAACGTACCATTCTAGAATCAAGCTTTGTACTATACTTACTTGAAGCCGCAGAGGATCCTCGCAAGACCGGCCTGTTTCTGGGCGCATCATCCTCCGAGTCGTCCGAGGAGCCGTCGTCCACGAGGCCGTCGCTCTCGGACTCGTCGTCGGTGTCCTGCTGAGGTTCATGGCATTTCACGGCTAAATGCAACCCTAAGCCCTAAAAACCCTAAAACCCTAAAAGCCCTAAACACCCTAAACCCTAAATGCCTTAAGGTTTAGTGCCTTTGGGGTTCAAGGTTGAAGGCATTCAGGGTTAAGCTAACGGGTTCTAAGACTTAGGGGTCAAAGTTGCATGAGGTTGTAATGTAAGAGTCGGGATACTTAGAAAGCCAATTCCCTTGGATTAACCATGCAAAACCCTGGTTTTTGGTCTTAAGGCCACAACAACATTATGAACCCTGAGCCCTATCTTATCAAGACCACCATAAAACCCTTATGGACCGCTAGTAGGCATTCCGGGTTATCGGGCTTAAGGGTTATGGTCTAAGATTTGGTCCTTCAGGTTCAAGGTGTGGGGTTTAAGGCTTAGGGTTTCGGGTTTAGGGTTTAGGGGGTTAAGGGTTAAGGGTTAAGCGTTTAGGGGGGCTATATAATCGCACAGGGACTCGGAGATCACACTACGGTCACTACAGGTATGCAGCCTTTGCAGCAGAGGTATGTCATCGTTTGCTGTGGTGGCTTAGCTATTTTGATTTTCGAACCGTGTGGAGTCTAACGTACTCTGCAAACCCTTAAGACCCTTAGCAAAGCCCTAAACCCTAAACCCTGAGCCCCAAACCCAAAGCCATGCAAGAGAAACGCCAAGCACAAACACAATCCCTCCAAGGCCCCTCAACGGCCCTTGAACTTAAAGCCTTAGATGCTCCTGCAAGGCTTCACACAACTCTGAGAAACCCCTTGTCACGCAGGTGTGAACTCGAACTCCTAAAAGCTGTCATAAGTTTTAAGGGTTCTGTAACGTCCTATAAGGTCTCAGGATTTAGGGCTCAGGAATTTCAGGCTTTTGAATCTGACCCCCCCCCCCCCCACCCCTAAAGACGCTTACTTCGACAGTATGTTTATCGCATAACGTGCTGTGTCGCTAACCCAACCGTTTCTGTCGCTGATTATGTGGCCACGTATCCGCAGAATATCGCCTCCCGGCTTCCACCCCCTGCCACCTCCCACCTGCCCTCCCACCTCCCTCCTCCCACCAGCCACCTCCCACCAAGGTTTAGTAAAACCCTAAACCCTAAACCCTTTAGTAAACACTACGTCAGCCCAGAGTCACAACCCCCAGAGCCGTTGGTCGAGCTCAGAACCGTCTTAGAACCTTAGAGCCATTCCAGAAATGCTCAACCCTTAGACCCTCCACCCGAAGCTCAGACCGAAAATTCACGAACGATGTGCCTCCAAATCAGCTGCATCGAGCTCCTGTGGCTTTAACGGCTTGGGCTCCAAACCATGCATCCCCTTTTACAAAACAAGTTCGGAGCTTGAGGGAGCAGGGAGTACTGGATATTGCTGTTCTGCTTTTTGATGGCGATACTTGAAGCAACGAAAGCATCTGCATCTCGCGCTTGGTATTTCGGGCTTGCTTGGGTTTAAGTTTTTTGAATAGCCTGCGAGAGGCTTCGGGATTGGAAGTGGTGATTTTAGGATGCTCTCTGGATTTTAATGCTGGTTCTAATGCACGCGAGTGCCCTGAATCTGGCAGGTGCTGCCAGCATAAAAGGAGCAAGTTTGGACGGCAAGCTGCTGGACCTACGGCCAAATCTGCCTTTCTTACCGACTAAGGGGTGTAAGGGTTAGGAATGCCTCTACTGTCACGGTCACTTGGATGGTCAGAAAGGCTACTGTAATATAGGGGCCTAAATAACCACCGATACTATTTCGAGGCTTCCCCATTATAGTTATAGTATCCTACACCCCAAAACCCTATTCAAATTATTAAGGCTCCTACATTACACTGCAGAGATCAGGATTCATGCTTCGCTGTCCAGCGCACGACTGAACCCTGCAGCGAGTTTTGGCTTGCAAGTACTAGCAAATGCTGCTAACCACTGCTCTTTTGATCGTATTTACCATAGTGTTTAGGGTTTAGGGTTTCGGGGCAGATTTTACGAGTCTTCATGGTCATTGCTATTGCCGTTAAAGCTATCAACACCCGTACTCCTATGCCTCATACTATACTCATAAACAGACTCAGGACTCCACCGTCTTGGCTGCCGCATTGCCTCGCATGGCCAACACAGCAGCAAAGGGGACGGGGGTGGTCAAGGGTACTGTCGGTAGTGTTCGTGGCACAAACATGATTTTACTATTTTCAGTCGAAATATAGAGTAGCATATGAACACTAATGATGGGACCCCAAGACGTGAATTCAAAATAGGTCCTGCAAGTACCCTCCGGCTAAGAACATGTTATTACCTCCTAAGTAAATGGAACAGTACCATCGACGGGTACACCAATGCAGTAAGAAGCTAAAAAGTCTGCACAGTCATATCACAACAGTTACCTATGCTCAGTAGTCATTACCCATCATAGCACTAGCAGTGCTAAGTGCTATGTACAGTTTCATGATTTCCATGAATCCCCAAACCCTAAATCCTAAACCCACATCGGTCCTACGTTGGAGCTCGGACGGCGGGCCGGGGTTTAGAAACCGGGGAGCTGTGCTTCACAGCTAAAGGATTAGGGTTTGGAGGTTTAGGGTTTAAGGTCTAGGGTAAAGTGACTTTAGCCTTATGCTTATTTATACTGTGCTGTGACGGGTTTATTCGGGCTTAGGGTTTAGGCATTTGTCTTCCCTGCTGTAGTTGCTCCAGATCCTTCAGGCACGGTTGGGCTCTGCTCCCGGAAGGGGGCTCGGGTTTATCGGGTTTTTGGAGATGCCCTCAGCCCTGATCCGTGACTTAACGTGATATCTGACATACCAGGGAAGCTGCCAAAACACGCTGAGGCTGAGGGTTAAGGGTGTGTTGCTTGGGATCCATTTCTGTCCGGGCCTGGGCTTCGCAAACCCAAAGGTGCCTAAGTGCCAATATGGGGGATACTTGCCCTAACCATAGTAGTAATTCCTAATTACTACAGAAACCCTACTTTGAACTGTATTGGTACTAAGGACCCTTTGGGCAACGGCAGAACGAGTTTGGGATTTTAACAGAAAGCTCTGCATGCCTTCGCTGGCTGGGGGCGGCGATGGCTCGTCGGCTGCAGCTCCTACAACAGATGCTGTTGAGGTAGGGTTCAGGGCTGTAGAGTTTGGGGATCGTGGGTTTGGGGGTTTTGGATTTTAGGATTTACGACTACGTATAGGGTTTAGGGTGTAGGGTTTTAGGCTTTACATTCACGGCTAACGAAGGGTTGTTCCCAAGGTAGAGCTATGAATCGAGCGGATGGTGGGCCTTTGTTACCCTACCTGCCAAACTGTAGTCTCGGATCCTTCACTTTGTCGGACTCATGGGGCTCACAACTTGAGCGAGCTATAACCCTTTAATTCCTACCGGGGGTGCACACCCTAAATCAAACCCCGAAGCCCTCATAACACCCATTGAGCCCGATAATCCCCCTTGCAGTACCCGTATACAACCTTAAACCACAAAACCACATTCCCCGCGCCTTCGCTAGACACTCGGCGCTTCTTCACCCTGTCGCAAAGTGCACACGGCTCGCGGTTTAACGCTTTCGTGTGAGGTTCGTAGGCACTTTTAGCAGCATCAGGTTTTGGGATTCCGGACCTTGCCGATTTCTACAGCCTCAAGGTTCACGGTTATGCCTCCTTTACTAAGAGAGGACGCGAATATGTAGCTTCTTTCTTTAAGTTTCCTTAACTTCTGTTTTGAAACTCGCATGTCTGTCTGCCGATCTCTGTTTGTCTCACGCTCGCTGTTTTTCATGTCCGGTTGAAAACATTACCAACTTGCTCGGGAGGGCAGGAAATGCATGGCTGAAACCGAACTGCTGACCTTCTTTCGGGTTTGGGCTCACAAGCTTCTGCACCGCATGTGCTCCAAAGGTACTAGCACTAGCAGCAGTAGTAGTAGCAGTAGTAAGAGTTGTGGTAGTAGCAGTAGCAGTAGCAGTAGCAGTAGCAGTAGCAGTAGCAGTAGTAGTAGTAGTAGTAGTAGTAGTAGCAGTAGTAGTAGTAGTAGTAGTAGCAGAAGTAGTAGTAGTACTAGTAGTAGTAGTAGTAGTAGTAGTAGTAGTAGTAGTAACAAGTACTGCAAACAGTTCAATACTTGTGATAACAGTGGTTAGAGTAAGAATTCCAGACTCCAAAACCGATGCTACCTGGAAAGCTGGTAAAAAGTCCGAGAAACTGCTCCTCGGCCTGATACTCGGGCAGCTGCAAGTGGTCTTCCAACTCTTTCACATCCTGAAAGCCAAGTGTGTTTTCGGGGTTTAGGGAGTTTAGGGATTTAGGGGTTTAGGGTTGTGGAGATTTAGGGCTTAAGGGTTCAGGGTTTAGGGTGTTGGTTTCAAGGCGCCGCTAGGACATCCCGGGTTGAGGAACTCGCGTGTTTAGGGTTCAGGATTTGCATGCAGGGGTTGAAAGTAAGGAGCGCGACGGCCAGATTCTACCATTCTTAGATGGAAGTTGATGGGAGTTGGCATCTGTTAATTGAGCCAGCATTTGTCCCACAGTCGAGGGTCCTCTGCAGGCAAGCCAATCAACCACCCTTGGGGGCAACCCAGAAACGAGCATTTCAGTTGCCCGTGAATCCGTGTTTTTGAAATGTATGATGCTACTCCACACCCTCTGCAGCGCTAAACCGAAGATAGCGGCTTGAAAAATCAGAACATTGGGTCTTTTGTACATCACATAATTCTGATAAGGAGCCCTAGAAGAAATAGTGTAGATTAGCAGTCCCTCAGGCCCGTATATCACAGAGCCCGCAACCCTGAATCCCAGAAGTGTGTCCTCTTCCAAGATGAGCTGCATTTTATGCAGATCCTCCGCCTCTCCATTGCGACAACACTCACTGTCCCGGCAGGTGGCGGTGGGCAGGGTGTTCTGGGTTGTCCAACTTCAGGATCACGAGGGACCCTTCTTCACTCCCGAAACAGGGTGTACTAATGCGCTCCAGGCCTAACAAAGAGGGCGATGTCTTAGCCGTAAGTGAAATCAGCCCGAATCCGACAGAGGTGGTCCGCCCTTGCCGTGTGGGGTGTCGGGGTGATTTGTCTCGCGCCTCCTCTGTCGAAAGATGGCTGGCCACCTGCATCAATATAAGCACGAAAAAATTGGGAGTGGATCCACCACGCTTTGATGAACGGCTTAGCACGAGGTGGCTGATTGTAACGTAAACCCTCAGCCCTGAAACCGGCTACTAACCCATATCTATGCCCATATAGCCACACTCACGTGGTCGCCTACTCCCCCGCACACAGAGGCACCCTAATCTGCTCTCTGTTTTCCTGTATCCATCCATCCATCCATGCATGTATACATCTATATACATATACATATACATTCATATACCTACATATATATATATACATATATATATATATGTTTATTTCTCGATTTACTTACATTTATATTTGTATAGTATAGGTGTATGTGTCTGAGCCGGTAGACCCACAAGCGCACAAAGCATGCAAACGAACGTGTGCATGTGCGGCTGCATGTGTCGCACGCACATGCACATGCATCTGGCACATCCACACAACTTTGCAGTGAGTATGCGCATGCTAGAGAACCTGAACCTGAAACCCAGAACCCCAAACCGTGACGATGATTCAGTGAAAACCTTGGCAATTCATTGGGTTCGGTTCACCCAAAGGGCCCTAAGTACCTATGTAGTAGAATGTAGGGTAAGCCTTATATAGTATGGTGTTTAGGCCCAACAGCCTTAAACTAAGACTCCTTAGAGCCTTACAGGTAGGTAGCGGTACAACATGTGTGGGGGTATAAAGGCGGATACACGCAGGCAAACAGTCAGAGCCTTGACACGAGAAACCCAGCAAACCCTGGCTGAGATATGGTGTATGAGCCCTCAACGGCATTGGTCTAGCGCTTAGGATATTTATAAAGGGATCGAAGTAACTCCGAAGCCACTAAACCCCAAACCCCTAAACCCTAAACCCGTAAACCCCTAAACCCTAAACCCCTAAACCCTGTTCTAGTAATCTAGTAACTCCGAAGGCCCACTTGAGCTGACGAGATCGCCTCCGGTGCTCCGAACTTGCGCAGAACCCTCGAGATGCGCTTTGCCTGCACTCGAGTTTTACAGCGGCTTGGGGCCCTTTTGGGAGGGAAATCGAGGTGTTCGGGTGGGTTTAGGGTTTATACGGTTTGAGGGCAACGAAAACTGATGGATTCAGAAAGAATTGGCGTGGGAGACTTCGGAATGTGGGATTCGCGTAGGCTGTGTTGAGCTGATTCTGAGCGGACAGGTGGATAGGATCCATGCCAATATACACCCGCTGCCTGAAGGATTCTCGTCGCAGGGTCCTCCTCAAAACCCGAAGAAGTAGGCTCATCTTTCATGCACACACCACCTTCTTCGATCAATACTCACAAGTAAGCCCTAAACCCTAAACCC
>CAJNJA010009590.1:0-14710 GCA_905231915.1 Symbiodinium necroappetens | reverse complement strand
AACCCTAAAACCCTTAGAACCCTGAAACCCTGAACCCTAAAAACCTAAACCCGAAAACCCTAAAACCCTTAAAACCCTAAACCCCCTAAAGCCCCAAAACCCTAAACCCTGAACCCCTAAAACCCTGAACCCCAAATCCCCCAAACCCTAAACCCCCAAACCCCTAAACCCCTAAAGCCCTAAACCTCTAAACCCTAACATCTCATCTCCCCGGCTTCAGGGCCCCCATCTCCGCTGCCAGAGCAGCTCAAAGCCCCAGGTGGATTCCAGCTCTGCCTGGCGCACGAAGTGAGGCGCCCGGACCTGACCGAAGCTCAGGTTTGCTTGTTAGGGGTTCTTAGGGTTTAGGGTTTAGGCTTCAGGGTTTAGGGTTTATTCACGAAGCTCACGTAGAAACGGAATGCCCGCCTTTGCTATTTGGGGTTTTTTCCCCCCTCTCGCATGGCTGAGGATCTATGCCGACTAGCAAGGTACCATGGGGGGAGCAACTTACGACTGTGCCTTTGCAATGTAGATCAGGCCTGTGAAGATGCATAGCCCTAATTAAGCCCTAGCGAGCGACACTGGCCCAAGGATCTCTAACGCAGGAAACGATCCTTGTCACGAGTCACTTTTTAGGGTTTCGACTCACACTCGCACAAGGCTGGCATGGCTGACGAAGGTCCGCGCTAAAAGGGTTTAGGGTTTAGGGTTTCAACATCTTTCCAGTCCCTGCCCTTTTCGACTTCACCTGACCTTCGGTTTCCCTGGACCCGACTCCACTGACAGCAGGGTCACTGGAAGCAGCAGGGAAAGGCTTGGGACTCCAGCGAGTCAGGCGGCCACTTGCAGCTCAACAGGCACTTACTACCGCAAGGGCCTCAATGTAGGTGCAGGTCAACTCATCTTGAGGACGTAGATCTCGCGCTGCTCGGACAACTAGGCACGAAGGGAACGGCAGCCTCGCATGCAGCCCGTGTGAACTCGTCTCTGAGATCATCTACCCGCTATCACGAACTTTCCGGCGGCTACTGAAGTTGAAAAATACAAAGTCTGAATCGACCCTTTAAGGCGTAAGGGGTGATTGGCAAGACTTTTAAGTTCCCACCTGGGAGATCCCGGCATGCCACTATCCCTGCCTGTTGACGTTTGGTAGGCAAGAGTGGTTCAGTAAGCTGCCATCCGCGTAGATGGCCATGCCATGCCGGGGCTGCGCTTCGATGGTCTTCAAAATCGATGGCTTCACAACCATCTTCAGCACCGCCATTCCATTGAAAGCGGCAACACCTCGGAGCCTCGGAATCCCCGGAGCTTTCGAAGTGGCAGAGGCCGGCCCCGGCCAGCCACGCAACGGACCCAGCGCTGTCAGCTCGGAGCCCTCCTGGACGGCGCTGCGCCAGCGCAGCGCCAGCAGCTTGGCTCGGCTGAAGGCACCGACTGTGTTCCAGTCCTGTTGGGCCGCAATGGCAAATTCCTCTCCACTGGCCTGGGCAAATCTCGCAAGGTTCGTGCACCGGACATGCACGGACAAATGGGATCGATGCGCCGAATACAGGTTACAGGCAGTACCTGCGGCCCAAGGACGCACGGCTCAGCCAAGACAGCTTGCTCGGCCAGGACCTTGTTGCAGTTTGCACGGCACTTCATTCGTCCAGCCCTTAAGCGGAGCAGAAATTGAGCAGGAAATAGTGCATAATGGCTTTGTCAAGAATGCACATATGTATACCATCCAGACACTAACGCACCTAGATAGTTATGGATTCGTTTTGTTTGGACATATTCCCCAAAGGCACAACATCGCCAGGCGCTGCTGTTGCACCTCTCAAGCCACGTCCACGCCCGGCTGCACTGAATACTTCGAGGTCCTGTGCAGCGCTGCTTATAACCTCGAAACCTTTGTGTTTGTATCTTGTATGTATGCGGGTATGCATGTGTGTGTAGACGAGTTTGTATGTATGTATGTATGTATGTATGCATGTATGCATGTATGCTGTAGACATGTCATCATGTGCATGTCCATATGCATCACATGCACGAGTTGCAATCCACGCATGCGAACAGAAGCACGGAAAATAACTCATACCGCGACAAATGTATTATAATGCATACACAAGCGTGTACGACGTCTAACTGCCAACAAAAACAAATCGTTTGCACAATAATCGCCCATCAACAAGCATATTTGTAAATCTACTCATAGATGGATCGATGTTAAACAGATAGACAGATAGATGGATAGATAGATAGGTAGATAGATACATAGATAGATTTTTTGCCTCCCGCCTTAGATAGATAGGTTGATAGGTTGAACGATACAGAGACTGATCGACAGACAGATTGATTGATTGGTAGGTTGATTGATAGATTGATTGATTGACATGATAGATTGATAGGTAGGTAGGTAGGTAGGTAGGTAGGTAGGTAGGTAGGTAGGTAGGTAGGGCAGGTAGGTAGATAGATGGATAGAAGAGGTTGGTCGTGTTGAGTCTGGGAAATGGTGCAGAAAAGTCTCAGTGCGCAACAAAATCAGGTAGGCACCGGTCTGTACACTTGGGAGCGATGGACAGTCTTAGGCATAAGCTACACATCCCAACTTACATATTCAATCGCTCTCTTTATCGCTCCTCTGCGCATGCACAGTTCCCCCTGCGCACCCACCGCCGGAAGCGTGCATAAAGTGTCCTCCCCAACCTCTTGACAAACTTCTCCCGCTTCCAGCAAGCGAAGGCCGAACCCATCAGCCGCCATGCACATGCACAGGTGGGAACTGAAGGCATTAGTGAGACGTGCTGCACATGTGCTTGCTGCAACAGCATGAATGTCTTTGGCAGATGCGGGCTTGTGTTGAAATGTGTTGAAGTCCGCACTTGCAAAAAGGTTACATTTTGAAACGCTGCGGAGGGAGACAAAGCAAGAATCGGTAGGCAGTAGGCCGCCAGTTGCAGGGTAAATCAGCACGGGGCTCAGGCATCCCACAACAAATGAAGGACGGAGCAACACTGCACTAGACCAAGTCAAGCCCCGCGCAGATTCACAGTCTGGCCAACCTGGCAAGTCAAAAGACGTCGGAAGGACGTCCTGACTTCTGCTGTTCAGACCGCAACCTCTCCTCTCGCAGCATCCAGCGAATCACTTGCCATCCCAAATTCGTCCATCCAGTGCATGCTCACGCTTGCTGTTGCTGCGCATAAGGAATCCCTTGGACTTCACCAGATTCAATGCTACCAGCTGTTCCTTCCGGCATACCTCTGCGTCAAGCTCGGCCAGCTCCAGCCGCTTCAGCAACCTTTGGCGAACCTGATTTCTTCAGACATTCCCACCGAGCACGCGCGCCCTGGAAGGTGGATGGCATATGTGTGTGTGTGTGTGCGCGGTTTTATATGCATTCATACATACACACACATGCATGCATGCATGCATACACACATGCAGACACGCGGTGGCATGCATACATGCATACACATACATACACACGTACAGTACAGGCAGCCGTACAGCCACCAGAGATACAACATGTAAACACACAGACATGCATGCATGATTACATACATGCGCACGTGCATAGGGACAGACAGGCGGACCTTCACAGAGAGACTCAGAGAGAGGGGGAGATCAGACATGCAACCCTGAACGCCCCTTGATATTTGCGGATCCCATACCAAAAACGTCACGTCCAAGCCTGGGATCCTCGTAAAACGGGGCAATCGGGGCAACCCCTGACGCGACCTCAACAGATCTGGCTGTGGCTCTAGGTAAAAAAATGATAGGCATAGGTAGTTGCAGCTGCTGAGCTGTGATAACTTCGCGATCCCGAATTTTCGCTTCTGCCTAGCTGATTTATTATATAGTATCGAAAAAAATTCGCTTCTGCTTAGCTGATTTTTATATAATATCCAAAAAAACAAACTTCGACGGTGGCCAGGCTGGGGAGCATGCCGCCGCTAAGCCGGCCGGGTCTGGCTCCCCGGGATCTGT
This sequence comes from Symbiodinium necroappetens, assembly GCA_905231915.1. Classification (NCBI taxonomy): domain Eukaryota; class Dinophyceae; order Suessiales; family Symbiodiniaceae; genus Symbiodinium; species Symbiodinium necroappetens. The sequence continues at coordinate 10,756 of CAJNJA010009590.1, read as the reverse complement.
CGGCCTTTCCTGCGGAATCCAGGGTGCTTTGATTTTTTGTCGCCTTTGTGTCGAGCCGGCTTTTTGGGCTCTCACGACTCGCACAAGGCGGGCCGGTTTGTGTCTGGGGGCTTCAGGCTCCAGGGTTGTACGGCCTACAGTGCAACGAGTTTGTTTTTACGTTCCGGAAGAATCGACGCCGACCCTCGGGTTGATAAAAGCTGGACTCCAAACGCAGCCTGCTTGACCTTCAGCTCCAGTTGGACCAAAGCCACCTGGGACCGGGAAAACCACTTCTTTTCAGTAGCGGCCACTTGGCAAAAACCCAGGATCGCCAACATACAAGCGCCTTTGGCACGTTCAACGTCACGTCAAGCTTTCACATGCCGGGTGAACGTAAGCGACGACCGTGCACTATTGTCTCCGTCTGCCTGTGTTGGAGGTCTTGGGTTGTCTCGAGATGTGTCTGGAAAAACTTCGATGGGCGTACTCTCCAAGGCCTGAAACTGTCGCGAAGGGCACGTCATCAAGCGATGTCAGCTACGAACTCGACTTTGACTAAGCCCATTGCATCATCACGCAGTCCGTCGATATCCCACTCCTGAGGTGAATCGTTTCGTCTAGGACGGCTCAAACAAAGACCACCACAACGCTGAGTGGTCGACTCCGCGAACCTCCAGCAAAGCGAAGGCATCACTGCGCCAAAAGGGGCAAGGCTCGGGTCTCCGACCCAGTAGTCTTCGGCGTTGACGTCATCGCCACCTGCGAGCTCCGTGTTGGGCAGCTCGGTGAAAACAGGGGAAGGGTGCAGACTCCGAGCATGTCGCGACAGCCCGACATCCTATACAATGTACCTCAAAGCAGTGAAGAATCGGGTGTCCAGCTATGCGCCTTTAGCCAGCTCCGACAGCAGGTGCGCTACCTATGGCAGGCGGCACGAGGTCGGCTGTACTACACTCGGTTCATCTCGGTTCTGTCACCAGAATCTCTGGCCTCGCCCGTCGGCTTTGGTACCTCCTGCACTGACTCTGGGGTCGCACCAAAAAAACGAAACAAGTGGAAAAAAAAAGAAACAAACCAGTACAAGACAGTCCTGGGAGTTGTCGGGCGCCGCATGTGCTTCGAGGAGACCTGCGACCACGCTAGAGTCTTTAGACTCCAAATTCGGCCTCTACCTTCCAAACGAGCAGTTGAAGTCCGGATGCACTACACTGGGCTGACATGCGTTTCAATCGACAGTCTCTGGAGTCTTTGCGACATCGTGCGGTTCATCATGCCAACACGTGAGACCGGAACCGAACTGTGAGACAAAGGCGGGAGTCCACCCAGCAGAATTGGCCCCAAGCCTGAGGATTTGGTGGAAACTGACTGGACGAAAGCGGGTTTAGGGTTGAGGGCCGCAGCTCCTGAAGCGTAATCATGACCGGGTAATCCTCAGGCTCGCGAAAGGAGAATTGCTTATGGTGCAACTGCACCAACGCTGGCCTTCTTCACGGAACAGATCATGTACGGCTCGAGTTACTCGAGCTGTGCACGGCATCGGAAAGGCATTTGGACGGACAAAACCCTGCGAGAGATGCTTTGCATCCGCAGGTTTCGGGGCACAAGAAGGCAACTGGTCGGAAAAGGTCTGGAAAGCCCTCGCACCATCTTACGGAAGTGACAAAATCGGTGTCGTTGACTAGAAGCCGGGGACAACCCTCACTCAACATAGCTTGAACGGTCTGATTCAACATCGTCAGCATGTTTGCTTGAGCTAAATTCTGACCGAAGAAGGACGACACGACCGGCACGTAGTTCATCCAAAACGATCGCCATCCTTCGGATGTGGCCGCGACATCCGTACAGGGCGTCGCAGCGTCAGACTCCTTCAGACAGCTTTCGGAACACCCTTGCCGAGCAACCTTGTACCAGGTCGAGGTTCCGGCGGAAGCACAGCCGCAAGTCGCCCCACAAATGTAACGCAGCATCCGTGCCTCTGGCAAGTGGCAGAGGTCCTGCAGCTCCTCACAAGTAGTGGCATTGCGGCCGAATTTCGCCACCATGGACTGAAAGCGTGGCTCGATCAGCGACATGGCCACAGGATCCCGGTAGACTCGACCTGTCTCTTGCAGGACCTGGGTCTCGAAGCAGATTGGGAACGTGGAAGCCTCCTCGGCCATTGTTCGGACCTGGTCCGTATCGAAGGCCTGCGAGGTCGCTGAGAAGACCATGTATCGAGGAAGGGCTTCAGTGCTGTGCTTAAACTCCTCCACGGCCACTTCGCTGGGAAGAAGCTCTATGCCTCTCTCTGCCTGCGTCCGTAGTGCATAGGTCATCTGGATGTCCTGATTGTAAGCGACTACGAACTCCTGCGTTCCACCACAAAGCTCGTACTTCACCGCTTGCATGGCGTGGCCAAGTGGGGCCAGCATGAAGAGGTAGGGCAGAACAAGAGCAAAGGCGAGAAGGCAAAAGTTACATCCAGACTCGACTTGGCTTCTGACCTGACTGATTTTCACCTGCATGGGCTCCAGCGATTGGATAAGCAATCTGGCTCTCAAGGGCACCAGGGCATGAAACATAAAGTCGTCGATGTCCAAGATGGCCTCGAGCGCGACCGCATCGAGTATCAACGATGAGATAGATGTGGTGGATGCTAGAAGACGGATCCCGGCCACCAGCAAGAGGCAGTCCATGGCAAAGCACACGAACAAAATGGATCCGAAGCCATAGAAGCGGTTCTCGGAGAGTTCGGTGAAGCCGAAATTGTCATTCATAATGGTGTAATCGGATCGTGGAATCCACGACCAAGCCTCCATGACCAGCCCCATGCGCCTCACGTCCTTGTACACGCGCATGCACCACAGGAGGATGCAAAGGACGCAAAGCATTGTGCCTGGGCTGAAAGAGCTCGGTTCAAAGTCGTGGAGGCCTAAACCAAGGAATTTGTTGATCTCCTCCACAAGCTCTGCTTGGGTCGTGGATACGATGAGAGCACCGTCTCCTCGGCAGACGCGCGAGGTCAGACTAGTCTGAGCGAGGTCCATGTGCCTCGAGTCGTGGGCCACACTGTTGCGCCAGATTCTGGCAAGCTCCACCTTTTCCTCGAAAGGTCGCTCGAGGAAGAACTCGGACATTAAAATCATGATGAAGGCCGCCTGCATGGCTAAGCTCACCAATGCCAGAATGAACGTGAAGCACGCATCCCAGCTGCCAGTCCTCCCGAGGCCAACAAGCGCAAAGTAGGTCCAGATGTCACGGTTGAAGGCCACCCGCATGTCATCTTCGGTGAGAGCGTCCACATCTTGGGAATCCACGGAACGCACCTTTAGATAGTTTGGTTGACTCTTTTTATCCGTGGCCTCGTCCTTCAAGGAAATGACCTCATGCATGTTTTTGGGCGAGGCGATGGCGACCTGAACGGAGGCCGACAAGCCGTCGGTCTCAGTGAAGTTCTCTGCCAGGCCCAACTTCTCTTCGAGGACCTGAACACGATCCCGAAGCGGCTGCACGGCCATCTCCTGGGCTCTTACTTGATGAGGAGCTTACGTGAGGCAGGGACTTATGGTGTCCTTCTTCTGGACCGCTAGAAGATTAAGTTCCTTCACAAGAACCCAGTCTCCATCTCTGCGGTCAACATCATCTCGAGAGCCCTAAACCTGGCTTCAAGGTCCACTCCGGCATTGCCTGGTTCGCACTGTAGGAATGCCAGAGCCATGGCGGGGCTGTCGGGAGGGGCCTAAACTTATGCAGCCCCCGCCCTCCGGCTCGAGACGGATGTGTCACGGACATGAGGCCAAAATGAGGTACTTTCATGCAACATCTGCGCAGCACCACCCTTGAGCGTCTGTCGGCGGAGATGCTTCTCCCTGGCCTTCGACATCACTCAAAGAGAGCTCCTGGCCGGGAGATCCAGAGCTCACAGGACGGCACAAGAAAGGGCGCCGTCCCACCTCTGCTTGACGCGCCTCTGCCGCTGGGACGCGTGCTGGGACGCGAAAGATGCTCCTGAAGTGATGCGAAGTGTCCGCTTGCTCCGCTTGTTGTCGGTATATGCTGTTTAAACATTGGACGCCCGTTTTCAATGCACGAAGAAAAATGTGAGATCAAAGGGCCCCTGCGGTGCCACGACAGCGAAATCAAGCTTCACGTATACAGGCTGCTGACATGCACTGTAATTTACAGGCGACTGCTCTTTTGGCCTGCCGTTGTGGGTGCCTTCTTGCTCATCTTCTTTCTGGCAAGGCCTCTTTGTCAACCCAAAGACTGCGCAAAAGGCCCCCTCCTTGACTTTGCCTGCTCAATCCAGTCCAGGTTTGACAGCAAAGCCTGGCGCCAGAGCAGTAGTTTTCACAGAACTCCGGCTCCCATAGCTAGCTCTGGCTTTACCAAATTCCAGCATCCGTGCGCCTCGGAGAGGCCCTGGCGAAGCTTCTGTCGCCATTCGTGGGTGAGGCCATCCATGGCAACCTCCACTTGCTTATAATATAGAGACGCGGGAAGACGACGAGAATACGCCGGAGGCAGCAAGGCAAGGCAAGAGAAGAACAAGCCTTTCGCAGGGGAAAAAAAGGCGCCTCGAGGGGACTGCCCCGAAACACGGGCCCCTCCTCACTCGCACTGCGAGAGAAGAGTTTCAGGAAACGACACTTTGCAGAATAATGATCACAGAACTCTGAGTAAAGAAGAGCTACAAGCTACCGTGTTTGCACTTAGGTTTAGGATTGGGTGATGAGGCGAAAGCACAGAATCGGGAACAGCGACAAGAACGCTGCGGGTCCTCGGACTCGGAGCCTTCAAACTCCAAGCCGTCACTGGCAGGCTCTTGCGGAGGGTCTTCAGGAAGGTCTTGAAGGTCTGCGAAGTCCGATGGGCCCTCTGTGGGTAGCTGCGCCACCTCATGCTCCACCGCCTGAACTTCCTCTACCCTCCGCTCACCCCGCTGAGCCACCTTTTTCAGCAGCCGCGACATCTTCTTCTGGAGCTCCTGAACCTCGGCCAGTTCCGCCACCAGCCCGTCCGCCTCGTTGGTTGGAAGAACCGGGCCCTCCTCGCGACTCCCCCCTTCACAGCGGGCCAGTGCAGAATAGTCATTGGAATAACTATAGCAATCGAGCACAAGCATAAGAATTTCGATAGCTATGGTCGCCATGGGTGAGGATAGCCCGTGTGGCAGGATACCGTACGCTTCAAGAAAAGCCTGCCAGCCACGTGTCTCCCATCCGAGTATATTCCTACCACCCCGACATAGAACTAGATTTCCCGTTCAGTCAGGATTCGTGAGGCATCGAGGGGCTACCGAAGGCTGGGTTCTCCGCCGTTTGTGGCCTTCAAGCTGAAGTTCGGAATAGTTGGAATCAGTATAGCACTCCCGGTGCTTTAGGCATGGTCCAGGCGTGGCAATAAATTGGCTGGCCAAGGATGCGTCTGGACAAGCCAGCAGTCGTCATCCGGGGAGCTGAGTCAGGTATTCATCATCGCACACAGCACCAAGGAAACTCTGGCCGTGCAACGCCAAGTCAGGCGTTGAGCCCGGTCGCCGTAGTGACGCGCGCACGTCAAACATGCCTAGATATAGTGTAGCCGGGCACAGATCTGGCAACCCAAGAACATATACATATATATATATATACACACACACATACATATGTGCACAAAACCCTGCGACCTGCTATGCATTTGTACATCGGGGTCTACGGGGCGGCCTCCTTCACGCATCTTCGGGCGAGACTGCAGTGACCTCCTTCATCATCTATCGTTAAACACGGTGGTGGTGATAATCGCTGTCGTCGTCCAAGCAGTAGGAGGAGCGACAATTTTTAAAAGCAACAAGGAAACCGATAATGACAGAAGTGGCCATTATTTCTTACCAGTGCTTCAACAGCCAAACCCCCCAACCCCCTGCCAACCACATAACGGTCATGATTCTACGACAGGAGCAATAAGAACTTGCATCTTAGCTGTAGTTTGCTTCGCCGCTTCGGGTCCTCGGACTCGGAGCCTTCGAACTCCAAGCCGTCGCTGGCAGGCTCTTGCGGAGGGTCTTCAGGAAGGTCTTGAAGGTCTGCGAAGTCCGATGGGCCCTCTGCGGGTAGCTGCGCCACCTCATGCTCCACCGCCTCAACTTCCTCTACCCTCCGCTTACCCCGCTCTTCAAGAATGGGGGGCGGATCTGCGTCGGCTGGGCCCTCTGTGAGCGTCGCTTTCTCCGGGCTGGGCACCTTGGCCGGACTGCGATCCTCGGGCTGCACAGCCTCTAGCATTACCACAGCACCGTCGTCATCCGCCTCCACCGCCTCGACTTCCTCGACTTCCACGACCTGCTCACCCTGTGAGACCATGCTGAGGAGCCGCGACATCTTCTTCTGGAGCTCCTGTGCTTCGGCCAGTTCCGCCACGAGCTCGTCCACCTCGTTGGGTGGTCGGCTCGGCTCCACCGGAAGCGCCAGCACAGCCGGCGCAAGAGGTCGTAAGCCTCTCAGCAACCCGCGCCCGCTCCGCCTTCGAAGCGGCCGGCCTCGGCTTTGCACAGTCGGGCCTCTGAAAGCCGCTTACGGTCCTTCTTTGAGAGACCGGCGCTCGGCTGAGTCCGAAGAGGAGATGGCGGTGATGTCCTCTGCCCTGACCAAGGCCAAGGGTTGCTTCGGAGATTCCTCGGCCCCTTCTTCCCTGCCGCCCTGCCTCCCGCTCGCACGAGATTGAGGCCCAGACAGCGATGATTCCTCCAACAGTACATTGTCGCCGGAAATAAGCCCGGAATTCTCAAGTGTTGTAATTAACGAATCAAGTTTCCGGCGACGCCTGGGGCAAGCTGTACTCGGCAGCGCGCCTAAGCATGGTTGAACCGCTCCACTGCTTTCATCATCTCGTCGGTCTGCTTCAGGCTCGGGTGGCTGAGAAGCCCACGATGCCCTTAAACCCTGAATGCCCTCCGGGGAGTCTTGTTTTTGCAGCGAGACAGCGGAGATGCCAGCTGCATTCCGACAAGAACGAAGCAAACAATCGAAGCAGAGCCGTAGAGTGACTGCAAAACCCATAGGCACACGTGAAAATGGCCCGTTTGGGCGGTCCTTCATGTAAGCTGGTCCAAGAGTCTGCAAAACATGGTGCAAGCTGCTGTCGCTGTCTTGATGACAGGATGCAGCCTCTCGAAACCCGGTTGCAAATTGCAACGAGGACCGGGCCCTGAGCCTGAAAGCAATGCCTCGGGTCCCGTCATATATCAGCGGAAGTCGTGCCTGCGACTTCTTGCCGTGCCCCGAAAGCTCTGCCACATTCGGGCACAACTTAAACGATTCGGCGCGTGGTCGAACACCAGGATCGAGCTGGAGAGATGAGTCTAAAGGCTTTGCTGCCCCAGTCAGCTCTCCGGCTCCTGGAAGATGAAGAGTTCACCTATAGTCTCCATTGTAGTTCCTTTTTGGGGGATACCTGATGGGCTCCTTATAATATATGATTGGATCAACCAAAAAAAGGAACTACAGTGGAGACTACAGGTAAGGTGAACAAGAGCACATGGCTGCTGTCTTTTGACATGCGGCCGCCTCCCCGATATTTCTTACCTTTGCAAACTAGTGTCAGAAATCCCAAGCACGCCAAGGTCTTCGGCTCTCCCATAGTTTCGATGTGCTCTCTTCGGCCGTCCGAGACTGCTCTTCAGCATTACTTGGCCCGGGGCCTATCTTCAACCCGCTCCCTGGGTCGACGCAGGCCCAAGGGGCCCAGTGAGGGATCTCCTGGAGACCTGCAGCTTGTTACCAACCCTGCCCTTTTTTAAGGCCACTCTAGTCAACTCTAGTCTATGTCTATATACCCTACCATGGTATGGTTCCTTTTTTTGTGGGCTTTGCTACATCCTACTTACGATGTGCTAGATTCATCGCTAGCACTTTCGACTCTCACACTCGCAGACAGGCAATGCTCCTCGTAGCAGTTTAAGATACAATGCAAGCTGCAGGTCCTGACCATGTCAGCAACACCATGCTGAGGGCCCCCGCTCGGAACGATCCCTCTGTCATTATTCAAATACACACGGTGGCTGCTCGAGATCATGGCCCCTTCATTAAACTGACTCTAGGGTTTCGACTCACACGCGTGGGACAAAGGTTTAAGTTTAAGGCAGTAAGCTCAATCCTTGCTCTTTTGCCTCTTGGTTACCGAAAAGGGCCGACGATTTCAAGCAAACACCCAAATGGCCATGGAGGTCGCACGGGACCGGACTGAAGCCAAGTTGCAGTTCAATCACCTTACATACTTGGACTTTTCTTCGCATAAATTTGGAAACTATCACACGTAGTGCGCCCTTCCGGCAAGGCGGCGAGTTTCCGTGGTCCATGGCTGTAAGCAGACTCAGCAGAGAAAATCGCAATGCTTCTGCCAAGTTGGACTGAGAACCTGTTCTCCGAAATCAGCTGTTGTGTACTATCTGGCTTGCAGTAGCCCAAGAATTCCCTTGGGCATTGATTTCACTCTTTGCCGCAACAAGAGGCATGCTGCCGGGTCCTTGGCAAGCACAACTTTCTACCAGCCCCGAAGCTTCGACTTCAACCAGAACTTTTCAAAATCCAATTTAGGGTTTAGGGATGTTTAGGGTTTAGGTGTTTATTTTTTCCCTCTCGCAGTCGCATGGCAGGGTTTAGGGTTTAGGGGTTTAGGGGTTTAGGGGCTGAGGAGATTAGGGTTTAGGGAAGCCGAGTCTCAAGCCAGGGCTTCTACGCAAAGCCATCTTGGGCCTGCGCCTTCTCGTGCAGGGCCTTGGGGTTTGGAGGAAGAGCTTCGGCTAGATGTGGCCGGAGGGCGGAGGTGAACAGGACACACCAGGCCGTGCTTCAGAAAATGAGGGACCCAAGATGTAAAGACCCCAAACTAATCGGCTCACACAGCTGTTCCTCGCCTCCAAGATTTCTGGACCGGGATACCATCCCGCTTCCTGCATCGCCTGAGGGTGCGGTTGCACTGTCGTGTCTGTTCATCTTTGCTTGGATTTTAAAATTTTAGGGAGGGGGGGGGGGCGTCAGGGCATGGTGCACCCGGCAGTCCAGGAGTCTTAGCACAGCACCGAACAGTCCTGGCTCCGAAATCCCTTTCCTTCCTTCCAGACAGCGACAGACCGCCCCGCCCCAGTCAAGGCCCGAGAATGCCGGTGCATCGTTTGTCTCGCTGGTATTTGTACAACCTGTCTAAACTCGTTTTCGGGCCCACCGCAACCTATGCGGAATCAGCCATGAGAGCTTGCACCATGACTGTGCAGGAGAGGTCGCATGGTGATGGCTGAAGCATGTGGCGAGAGATGGACCACCAGGCGTCTCGCTTCAGAGCGCAACTCTGAGGTCTGGGCTTTGTCAAGGAAGACCTTGAAAAACTGCCTCGGCGTTGAGGGGTGCTTGACATCTTGGAAACCCTGTAGACACTGACCCTTAAACACTCGTCCATGCTGAAAACCACGCATTGCCTCTGATAAGGAAACCTTTATTCTGTTGCTTGCAAGCCGCTTCGACAGCCCATTGGAGGCCTCGAGTCAGCCACTGGCAGTCGGAGTAGCAGTAGCACGAGGAGGGGTAGGGGCAGGAGCAGGAGGGAGAGGGAGTGGTAGTAGGAATAGGACCAAGAGGAGTAGCAGTCGTAGTAGTAGTCGTCGTAGTAGTAGAAGCATCTGCAGTGTAGCAGCGGTGCTGGTGGTAGTGGTGGTAGTAGTAGTAGTAGTAGCAGCAGCAGCAGCAGGAGTAGTAGTAGTAGTAGCAGCAGCAGCAGCTGTTGAAAATGTTGTTGTTATTGTTGAAGTCGGAGTGGGAGTAGGAAAAGGAGGCGGAGGCGGGAGGAGGAGGAGGAGGAGGAGCAGGAGTAGGAGCAGGATTTAGTAGGGGTTAGGAGCAGGAGCACGATTTAGCAGGGGTAAGAGTCAGAGTTGGAGTAGAAGTGGGAAAAATGGCAGTACTAGTAGTTGTTGTTGTTGGTTCGAACCCCATTGTTACTGCTTCTGTTTGTGTTTCTGTTGCTGGTGCTGTTGTTGTTGTCGTTGCTGTTGTTGTTGTTGTGGTTGTTGTTGTTGCTGTTGTGTCGAAAGCTTGTACTGAAGCACTTTAGGACATGCAGAAACCATCTAGCAAGGTGCTGCATTGACATGTACAGGAAGGCCTTTGGCATGGTCTTAAGGTCTATGTACATAAGTCTAGGTCCGCACTTTCGCACCGAGCGGCGGCAGTCTGATCACAAAGGTGGATGCTGCCATCCCTCGCCACCCAAAGGTACTGCGGATGGGTGTTCCTTAGGCGAAGCCCCATGCACTCAACCCGAACCCTCGGGTTGCCTAGGATTTGATGACTCTAAGCCTAAAGGGGTTAAGGGCTTGCGGTGGTGACGGGGACCTAGCATTAGAGTAATACCAAATTGATGCCTGATGTGCTTCTACTGCCATCCCAGACTGTCTGAGTGACGACACACTCCGAGAACTCCGAGAGCTTTTTATGCAGCTTCGCTAAAGTAGTCGCGGACCTGAGATGCAATCGCGTTGAGGCTGCACGCATGCATCAAACTCTGAACGAGCTGGCCAGCTGAAAAGACTTGAGACTGAAACGAAAAGACTCGTGGAGAGCATGAGCTCCTTCTGTACGGAATGCCCAAAGGGAGGAAGTGGGCGGGTCGAAAAAGGCTACGGGAGCAAGTTACAAGTGGGGATTTCAAGCAGCACTCGGCACAAACATCGCAAGCTTTACATTGATGCCTGAAGTGCTTCTACTGCCATCCCAGACTGTCTGAGTGACGACACACTCCGAGAACTCCGAGAGCTTTTTATGCA